>JAQISU010001236.1:23192199-23479699 GCA_029339505.1 Unio delphinus
TTTTACATAAATAGCAAAATGGCTGATTTTAAGGCTACTGGCAACGAGAAATGGGGATCATGGAGAATTAAGAAAGAAATGATTCATGATTATATTCCATCAGCAGATGTTACCATTGAAAATAATTACTTAGAAAGCAATCAGTGTTCAGAATTTTCTAGTGCACCACCGATTTCTGATCCAATATGCCTGTATAAAACAGTTTATTTAAACGGCTGTGGTGGGTCAGGAAAAACAACCCGGGCAATTGAGTTATTTCGTCGTGGAAACGCTAGCGTTTCTAACATGATTGTGCTAACACCAACTCATAGACTTGCAAGAGAAATGATACAGAGAGGGGTAAATGCTTGCACTTATCACAGCTTTTTCCGATGGAAGGGAGATAAATGGACTCCTGAGCGCATGGGGGAGAAATTTATTCCTGAAATCATGATTTGGGATGAAATAGACACAGTGTCAGAAGATGTCTTAAAAATATTTCTTGAGTGGTTGTTATTGAAGAATACAAAAGTCGTCATGTGCGGTGATCACGGGCAACCACCACCATTTGTCGGTGCATCCCCCCATGAATGGCTAAAGGGTTTTGTAGACTATTATGAAGAAATTGATACCGATCATAGATCACTTGATGAAAAATTAAAAGAATTGAAGAAACTAATTAGATTACAACCGGATAGAATCCAGTGTGAAATAACCCGTGAAATAATTTCGGAAACTCCCATGAATGATTTCTGGGAAATGTGGAGACCAAATGATTTAATCATTGCAAGTAGAAAAATAGTCAGGGACACACTTCAGATGAAGTTATTTGAATTGCATAAACAAAAATTTGCAACACTTCCAGTACCGTTATGTTATAGGCCATCGGATACACGAAAACAGAACATCGAAGTTGATATTCCAGGACAAAGTGAAAAACAGAATTTAGTATTAAATGATATTGTGCTGGTTGATATCAATGTTGTTGAAGATGCATTGCGTGCTAATAAATCCCCGTGGACGCTAGGTTATGCAGCGACGATACATTCTTCACAGGGATTGACTATATCGGATACAACTCTTTGGATGGTAGATAATCGCATAGAATGGTCGAATTTAGTCTATCTCGCAGTGTCTAGAGTACGAAAAATAAATCAACTTCGAAGAATTGTCCTGACAGAGTCAGGCGATGATGAAATCATTGGTGGCGATGATGAAATCATTGGCGATGATAATGATATTATTGATAAAAAACTCTCCGGTTACAAACAGCAGGACAAAAAAAAAACAACGAGAATTTGATATTGATGCTGAATTAATAATCACTTTGAAGAAACAACAGAATAATCACTGCGCGAGTTGCAATTGTATAATGCGTTGGCAGTATTCGGATAAGGATCCTCGCCAATTCACCGTAGACAGAAAAAATAACAATCTCGGTCATGTCAGAAATAATGTGATGTTGACTTGTCTTGAGTGCAATAGACGCAAGGGTGCTAGTTAAGCCCATGGGGTGGCAATTGAGTATCGTCAGGAATTACTTGTAATTGTTGTCTAGTAAAACCCGGTTGAGGGGCAGTTGAATCCAGTTTATAGATTGGAGGTCTACCCGTAGATCGTGTTATACTAGATATCTTATGCGTAGTGACGCTCCAAATAGGATCAGTAGCCCTTTTTCTATCCCCTTCAAGCTCTCCTGGTTCGTATAAGTACCTCACAATGACATTACTACCAAGAATTGGTTCTTTGAAATCTTTTTGTGGTTTTTCAGGTATCGACTTCTTTTTAATCGCGTTGATAGGTTTCATGTTGATGGTTCTAGTAATCTCGTTATTCAGTGCGGTAACTACACCTGGTAATCTCTTAACCCATTCACGGGATCTTTTTTCCTGGATGAATTCTTTTGCATATTGATATCCAAATAACCGTTCAGCAAGGGTTTTATTAAACCGTTCTACAATGGCCTGATCACGATGCAGTGCAGTATGCCCTCGTCTGATAGCGACATTGTGATATTTCATTGTAGATAACACTGCACCCTGAAATTCCTTGCCCGGGTCAACTTGTAACAGATTTGGCCAGTGCAGAGGACCTCGTCGATAAATCCTTTCAAATGCAGAAGCGACTTCAGTGGCCGATTTTGTTTTTAACGGTTCTGCTTCTTTGTATCGACTTGCAATATCAACTACAGTTAACGCATATTTGTAACCACGATCATGTGGCAGAAATAATAGATCAGCCTGATGAACTTCATTGGGTCTGGTTACATCAAAATGCGAGAATTGAATTTGTTTAGGCGGTGGTAGATAAATTTGCCATAGTGCCTGTTTGGATAACCAATGAGCCGCAGTGGTTTTTTTCACTTTTGCGGCGCTAGCGAGTTTACTGATTGCAGCGTTACCCCTCCAGTATCCTCTTGGGGAATAATAAATAGATTCCATGTTGCTATTAATTACCAGCACCTAACATCAATTTACTTTTCATAGCCGATTTTATCAAAAATGAAGCCAATTTTTCTTTGAAGGATTTATCAGTGATAGAATTAAACGCATGAATTAATTTCACATCTGCTAGATGCCTGTGTTGCAAATTGCTGCTTTTATAAGCAACATCATGAAGGTGACAGGCCTTATCAATAGCGTTTATTGGTTCCTCACCGGGTCGGGGCTGATTTTGATCATTGAGTCTGATATCAAGTCTTGTTCCCGGTCCACAATAACTATACCCTGGAAGGTGTTTTTCTCCGGGGTATTTTGCCCATGGGGTTCCAGGGAGTTTTGCTAATTTAGCTGCGATATCACCTCCTCGTTTTTTTTTAAAGGTTCCTTGGGTTCCTTGGGTTTAGAAACAAATCTAAATTTCTTTGTACTACATTGTACGCATTTACCAGAAAGCGCTGATCGGTTATTTTTAGTTGTAATCGTCGTCAAGTCATCTGTGCCAGTACGCGCCTTACACTTCACGCAATATAGATCCATAATTTATGTATAGAGATATGAATATAATTGATTTTTCAGCGACTAAAACAAGAGAACCAGTGAAGCATCATGCAGCGCTACCAAACTCTATCCGCGCAATTATAATCGGACCATCTGGATCCCGTAAAACGCAATTGTTGCTCAATTTAATAATGAGATGGATGAAGTGGGATAAATTGTATTTAATTGCCCCTAGCGTAGACGACCAACGATGCTATGAAGTGCTAAAAGATTTTAATGAAAACGCTTCAGAGATTGCCGGCGAGGATGTTATTGAATTTATAACCGATATTGACGAGGCGCCATCAGTAGAAGACCTCGATGGAAGTATCAACAATTTAGTTGTATACGACGATGTCATGTTAGATAATCAAAAAAATCCTGCTAGAATATTTTCCAGAGGCAGGCATAAAAACACTGATGTGATCTATGTCACTCAACGCTACACTCAGATTCCAAAAGTGATTAGAGATAACTGTAATATGCTTGCTGTATTCAACGGCGTTGATACACATACGCTACGAAATATTTGGCAGACATGGTGTTCTGATATGGACTTCAATCAATTTAGAAATTTCTTTAGTCATGCTCAGTCTGCCCCACACGGATTTGTAACAATAAATTTACATGACCCTCGAACACGATATCGTATCGGACTGGATCAAATATTCGGTTAACCCATAGCAGCAGAGAGGGTGAGTGACAACGATGTTGTAGTCCCTTTTTCCCAAAAAATGTAATAGTTGAAAAGTTTTTGATTTCATTAATTTCATTGATTTTTTCATATTTTTTTTGGACCTAATCCATGATTCACACACACATTTGGGACCTGATGTCATTGACTTTTGGGTCTGATGTCATTGGTTTCATTGATTTTAAGCGTGATTTCAGTGAATACTTGTCTAAAAATGTTGTCCGATAACCCTCTCTGCTGCTTTACCCTCTTGGTTTCCCTTTCTAATTCCCTCTCCTTTAATCTTTGGTCCCTCTCCCTAGCCTGTTCCTCACGAACGAAATTTCTAAGGGACTCCCCATCATAACCGAACTGTTTCCCCAATTCTACCAGTTCTTTCATAGAAGACATTTCAGAAGTTTGGCAGTGACCAACCTTAAAGTCCAGGCTTAACAAAACACGCAATTACCAGTAAACCGTATTTCCCTTCTCAGAATTGCAACACAATTATTAAATAAATACAAAGAAATAAAATAACATTAGATACCTACCTAACCCCTCTATACTTTATCAAGCGAGTCTGAAAGACAAAAACCTACAAACCAATTTCAGTGCTCTGTTAAATCCGAAATGATCCCACTTCTGACACCATTTGTAACAAGATAACCGGGACGGACCACTTCGGATTAACAACAAAACACGCTTTGATGATACAGATATAAAAATTATGATTTAATGTGGCGATAAATGTATATAAACAAAACAATGAAATGCGTGCGTATTGTAATCCAAATATTGGATTTAATTATACATAATTACGCACAGACTAGAAGATGCAAACGACTCATATAATGATACAAATAAATGATACAATGGTACAAAACAATGATACGAATCAATGGTACAAAAAAACTGATACAAAACCCCAGCGAAAAAATTATACAAAAAAAAACATGAATACAGTTTACTCACGTAGTAAACAATGCAGGATTACTCATATAGTAAAAATGTATACGCTCAAGTAGCGGAACTATATTTGAAAAATAATAACAGGACAGATAACTTATCTTTCCAGTCTCAAACCATATACTCGGTTCCGCAAACCCACATTAGCCAACGGCTAACAATTTACGAATAAATATATATAATCAACTATTAGTATACAGCTCCACAGCTGGTACAATAGAACTTTACAGTTTCTACAGACTCCGGACCTTCGGAATACTACGAAACATTAGACCCTCCAGACACTCTGGTCATTTAGACAGCTCTACTGCTGGGTCACCCTTGACATTAGACACTCCAGACGCTAGACATGAGACACTCCGGCACATTAATCAGCTCTGGACACACCAGTGAATTTAATCACAGCTCCAGACGTTTGATAGCTCCGGGCACCCCGGACGTTTAAATCCCTCGTACAAATAGCCCTACAGCTAAAGTTGTGCAATCCTCCCTCCCTCGGATCTATAACCCTATAGCTACAGTCCTTGAAACCAGCCGCTTGTTGACGAAACCCGTAGTAATGTAAAGACCCTTTACATATAGCAAAGTATTTATACGGATTCGTGCTCCGTATCAAGAACACTTTGCACGAGCGGCATATAGCGAATTGTACTCACGATTCCGAAGTACAACTGCCCATATATATATATATATATATATATATATATATATAAATAAAAAAAAATCACCCTCGGGTATCGTTGCACACGATAAACAAAACCCGAGTACATGTCTTTCCTAAATAAAAACTACAACATTCCGTGACAGACAGCCTTAGTGTCAACTATGCAAGATATACCATTTCGTATTGCAGTATTCAATGTCTAATACAATGTCTAATACATAGGACCAATGCAAAAGAGCACAGCAATAGTTAATTGTATCAATGATCAAAATATTGTCTTTTTCCTGACAGAAACATGGATCAAAACATCAGGCGATAAGCCCAAGTGCGCAGATCGAACACCCACCGGTTACGTCATCAAGTCGTTCCTCCGCCACTTTCACGGAGATCGAATTACTGTCATCACAAAGAACTCAGTGATCAAACGTGTTAACCACACAACAACCTTCAATTTGTACCACACATCGTTTGAACTAGTCCAAACCACACACATACTGGAACAAAGGTCAGTCCATTTTTTCTGCCCCTACCGCCCTCCTACTAGTAGAAAAAAAAAAAAACTGACTGAATCTTGGAGCAGTTTCCGAATGTCCTGGAGTATGGAAATTTGATAGGTGGCAACTTGATTATTTTTGGAGATTTTAACTTTCACTTTGATTTCAAACTCAGTCAGTTAATAAACCCACCCATAAACATGGTCACATGTTAGACTGGATTATTCACAGACCTAATGAAAATATTCTACTGTCCTCCCTTATATCCCATGAACTTGCATTAGATGACCTCTGCATTATATGCCATCTTGACGAATCAGTCTCTAACCCTCCGCCTTTATTTGCTGCTAAAAGTAACCTCCGTATGATAAATAGAACCAAGCTAATGCATGACATTCAAGAAAGCATAACAACTTGCTTACATCCTACAGCTAAACAACTCGATAACTGCATGCGTTCATTCCTTGAAAAAAAAAATGCCCCAGCCACCTAGCACATAGTATCAATTAAAAAATGTTCCCCGTGGTATATCATTATTAGGGACCAGCTTAGCACTGCTAAAAGAGACCGCCGTAAAGCTGAGAGGCTTTGGCTTTCATCCAGACTAACTATTCATAAGCAAATATATGAAGCTGCTAAGATGAAAGTTGCATAGTCCATGCAGCGAATCAGCCCACTACAGTACTAAGATCACGAAAAGTTCCAAATGCAAAGAGCTCTTCGAGATTACTAACAAGCTAATGTCAAGGAACAAATGTGCACCAGTTCTAACCAACTTCTCTCCAGTCGACCTTCCGGACCCTTTTGCACATTTAGTCTGTGACAAAGTACAAACCATTAAAGATAAATTCAAATGACACATCGTCACCATACAGTTGCGATACAGAATTTCAGTGGCAACCGTTAGCAGCATTTGAACCTGTCTCTATGGATGTAGTACGGACAATCGTGATTAAGAGTGCATCAAAGTCACGTGAACTTGATGCAATTCCAGCATCACTGGTGATTGAGTGCTTAGATCCAATATTGGCTTTACTAACTGATGTTATTAATACCTCTCTCTAATCCGGAGAATTCTATTGTAATGCCTCTGCTGAAGAAAACCCACAACACTCGACCACAACTATTTGAAGAAATACATCCCAGTTTCTAATCTCCCGTTCATATAAAGACAAATCTTAGAAAACGTTGTTCCAACCCAACTTGTATCTCATCTGAATTCAAATTGTTTTTTTAGCAATACACAGTCTGCATATCGCCCTTACCACAGTACTGAAACGTAGTTAATGTCATTCTCTCTGCTTTGGATAGCGGAACGATTACAGTCCTCACCCTCCTTGAAAGATTACAGTCCTCACCCTCCTTGATTTGTCTGCAGCATTTGACACAATAAACCATGATATATTACTTCACATTCTTCTGGCATTCATGATACAACTTTATTGTGGTTCAAGTCCTACGTGGTCAACAGGACGCAAACTGTGTATGCAAATTAAATGCACCCCAGTTCGGTTGATCTATGATGTGGTGTTCTGGGGTCTGTTCTTTGATCTTTTCTCTTCATTCTGTACACTCAGCCGCTCTCCATTGTCAAAGATCATCATCCAGTGTCTCGCCAATTTTACGCTGATGACACCCAAATATATAAGCCTAGTCATTCAACTGAATTTGATACTACCATACAAGGTATAGAGAGGTACAATTATGATGTGACATCATGGATGACATGTACCAAGCTGCAGATCAATGATGATATAACTGAGGCCATTCTGATCACAACGCAAAGCCTTTCTCATTCACATCCTTTACCTCAAACAATAAATATCACCAACTTCAACATTAAATTCACACAGTCAGTACGAAACCTAGGTGTTACTCTGGACAGTAATCTCAGATTGCACCAACATTTCATGAACATATCCAAGGCTGCATATCTTGAGCTGAGACGCAATCAGCTCCATTCGCAAATATCTTTCAGTTGATGAAACTTAAACACTTGTGTGTTCATTAGTACTTTCAAGACTGGACTATTGTAACTCAGTTCTGTCTGGTTCGTCTCAATATCTATTCCAGAAACTTCAAAACGTTCAAAATACAGCTGCTCAGATCATCCTTAGAGTACCGATCGGAACATACCTCCCGGCTGCTCTGTATAATACTCTACCTGGCTATCCATTCGATCCAGAATCAAACGCAAAATGAGTTCTCTGTGCTACTCCAGTTTAACATACATATCCGACCTCACCCATGTGTTCACACCAGCAATACACTTACGCTCCTCTTCTAACAATCGTATAGTCATTATTGTCACTATGAAAACGAAGTCATGTGGACAACATTCTTTTGCATATCAGGGCCCAGCAACGTGGAACGAATAGCATACTAAACTTAGACACAAGGACACAGTGATCCCATTCAAGAGTACTCTTAAAACTCACCTATTTCGACTACAAGAACAAATTAAAAGACCTAAAAATGTTTCCTACCTTAACTATTTTCAGCATGTTTTAGGTTTTTTAATTTAAGGTTGTTTTGTTAAAATAATTACATAATTATATATGTTTTATGTAATAGGTATTTTCAAATGTTGTAAAGCGCTTAGAGTTTCTAGAGATTAGGCGTTATACAAAGTCTTCATTATTGTTATTATTATCTAGAATTGTTATGAGATCACGATTTTTGTCATGTAATCACTATGCTTTAGAGTTGGGAACATACCAATCACTAAAAGCGGCGTTAAGAGTACGTGGGCCTAGGGCCGACCACGACCGTGCAGGGCCTGGGGCGGTCATGCCAAACTCATAACGACGACCTTAGGCACGCTAGGCCTCCTCAAAAGCGGTTCTGGGGCGGTCTCCCCACTTACCACCGCCAAAAGCCGTTCATACCAATCAGTGGTAATAAAAAAAAAAAACGAAATAAAAGTGTTTGTTATGAGGAAAGATTGTGTGAAATTTGTAACGTTAACATCGAAAACGAATTTAATTATATTACTGCTTGTCAGCTATATGGAAAAATACGAAGAAAATATTTACTCACCTTTGTATATAAAATCCAACTTTAGACAACTTTAGGTCATTTATGCAAAATGATACTAGTAAAATTCTTGTGACTAATTTAGCAATGTTTATAATAAAGCTGTCAAATATTAGAGAAACCTTTTTAACAACGACCCCTACTACATAGACTCTAAATCAATCGAAAAAGAAAACTTGTTAAGTGCAGGTTTTAGGGTTTCCCTTACATTTGTTTGTGTGACTACTGTATAATATTTACTTGTATCACCCCAGTCGAAAAATGCAAAAAACTATTACTTTCATATGTATCACTTCCAATAGATACGATGTTCGTTTGTACTTACTGTACTGTATGATGTATGGAGATGTATTATGGGCCAGTAGCCTGTACGGCAAATTATTATTATTATTATTATTATTATTATTATTATTATTATTATTCTTATTATTATTATTATTATTATTATTATTATTATTATTATTAATTTTTATTATTATTGTTATTAATTTATTATTGATTTATTATTATTATTATTATTATATTATTATATTATTATTATTATTATTATTATTATTATTATTATTATTATTATTATTATCAAAATCGTAATGATTTAGAAATGTTAAACATTACTTTCCTATTTGTGTAGGAAAGGTATGATCATAAGCAGCATTTTTTGTCAATTTTGGTTTATACTGGCTACTATGGAATGAAAATGAAAGAGTAACGTTATAAGCACATGTGCGCCATTTGTATTTGACCACCAATATTCATCAAACTTCAGATGATACACTTACTATATTTCCTTAGCAATCCTAATACGGATATAGTAGGTTTGACAAGAGAATTGCATATGATGATCATTGGAAGCGCATGCACATTAAACGAACGTGATGTTGGATGTTTATCAATGTAGAATTACCAAATTTGTTGGCATTTTGGAGGTAATTGTACCCTGACAGATTTGAGTCCTTTCTGGCTACAATTTTACATCTGTAAACAACCGATAGACGGCGCGTATTCAAAATTATTTGGGAAATTCTGTTTCCGAGATAATACAGCGCACGTTATAATTCAGCTTTCAGACCAATATCATTATTGTTACGTTTCAGTTCAGACTGTGTTCCATATTAAAAAAGAGAAAACAATTTGTTTAATTAGGGTTATATTAAGGGTGCTCAATATTTTGGAATATTGAAGAATTCAACTGAATCATTTCTCTTGCAACTGAATCCGAATTAAGAACTATACCATCTAGTCTTGCAGTTTGCTTGTTTTTAGACACGCAGATATTTTATTTTAATTTTAAAACTGAGTGTGTCAAATAAATATGAATGACACGTCACTAGCATTACTCCAAGTCTAGTACACATACATATATTAAATATAAAATAGTTCAAATGACTTTAATTGGAGACGAAGTTACATTCCAGTACTGAGTGTAATTAAAAAATAAATTAAAAAAAATCATTTCACTTACTTACGTTAAGGCAGTTTAAACTTCATGAAAATGTTTCTTAACTTAATTATAGCTGATCAAAGTCTCGTTGGCGTTGCATTAAAATTATAAAAGCTAAAATTGGGTCCTGCCCATGTATGTCAGGCGGGTGATTTGGAAGTGTTGTTACTCTGTTCTCTCTCTCTCTCTCTCTCTCTCTCTCCCTCTCTCTCTCTCTCTCTCTCTCTCTCTCTCTCTCTCTCTCTCTCTCTCTCTCTCACACACACACACACACACACACACACACAACAGTTCTTAAAGTATGTGTCATTCAAAGGTTTTAATCATATGTGTCTTGAATGAAAAACATACAAAATACGCGGAGAACGTTTTCCTATTAAACACCTCAATCCCTAAAAAGTGATAATCGAATACTTGATATGAATATTAAAACACGCACACAGACCATACTTGTGACAGTAAACTCTACAGGCGAAGCTATTATGCTATTTTACTAAATAAGATGCTATACAAATCAAATAGAATTATACACTATTAGTATTTGTGACTGAAAGAATTGAAGTAGAAATGTTAAAATTCCGCTCGAGGTTTAAACAGTATTCACCGACACTTACTTTATCTCTAGTATATTTCTATTGTATACCTCTGCTTGAGATGCATACAGATGTCCCATTTTATGACTGTCCATGTAGCAGTTGCCAGAAAATGAATCTCCATACAGAGATAGCGTGCCGACTGGAACATGATTAATAGCGTGCCGACTGGAACATGACTAATAGCGTGCCGACTGGAACATGATTAGTAGCGTGCCGACTGGAACATGATTAAGAGCGTGCCGGCTGGAACATGATTAGTAGCATGCTGACTGAAACATGATTAATAGCGTGCCGACTGGAAAATGATAAATAGCGTGCCTACTAGAACATGATTAGAAGCGTGCCGACATGAACATGATTAATAGCGTGCCGACTGGAACATGATTAATAGCGTGCCGACTGGAACATGATTAGTAGCGTGCCGACTGGAACATGATTAATAGCGTGCCGACTGGAACATGATTAATAGCGTGCCTACTGGAACATGATTAGTAGCGTGCCGACATGAACATGATTAGTAGCGTGCCGGCTGGAACATGATTAGTAGCGTGCCGACTGAAACATGATTAGTAGCGTGCCTACTAGAACATGATTAGTAGCGTGCCGACATGAACATGATTAGTAGCGTGCCGACTGGAACATGATTAGTAGCGTGCCGACTGGAACATGATTAATAGCGTGCCGACTGGAACATGATTAGTAGCGTGCCAACTGGAACATGACTAATAGCGTGCCGACTGGAACATGATTAATTGCGTGCCGACATGAACATGATTAATAGCGTGCCGACTGGAACATGATTAATAGCGTGCCGACTGGAACATGATTAGCAGCGTGCCGACTGGAACATGATTAATAGCGTGCCGACTGGAACATGATTAATAGCGTGCCTACTGGAACATAATTAGTAGCGTGCCGACATGAACATGATTAGTAGCGTGCCGGCTGGAACATGATTAGTAGCGTGCCGACTGAAACATGATTAGTAGCGTGCCTACTAGAACATGATTAGTAGCGTGCCGACATGAACATGATTAGTAGCGTGCCGACTGGAACATGATTAGTAGCTGGCCGACTGGAACATGATTAATAGCGTGCCGACTGGAACATGATTAGTAGCGTGCCAACTGGAACATGATTAATAGCGTGCCGACATGAGCATGATTAGTAGCGTGCCGGCTGGAACATGATTAGTAGCGTGCCAACTAGAACATGATTAGTAGCGTGCCGACATGAACAAGATTAGAAGCGTGCCGACTGGAACATGATTAGTAGCGTGCCGACTGGAACATGATTAATAGCGTGCCGACATGAACATGATTAGTAGCGTGCCGACTAGAACATGATTAGTAGCGTGCCGACTGGAACATGATTAGTAGCGTGCCGACTGAAACATGATTAACAGCGTGCCGACTGGAACATGATTAATAGCGTGCCTACTAGAAAATGATTAGTAGCGTGCCGACATGAACATGATTAGTAGCGTGCCGACATGAACATGATTAGTAGCGTGCCGACTGGAACATGATTAATAGCATGCCGACTGGAACATGATTAGTAGCGTGCCAACTGGAACATGATTAATAGCGTGCCGACTGGAACAGGATTAGTAGCGTGCCGACTGAAACATGATTAATAGCGTGCCGACTGGAACATGATTAATAGCGTGCCTACTAGAAAATGATTAGTAGCGTACCGACACGAACATGATTAATAGCGTGCCGACTGGAACATGATTAATAGCGTGCTGACTGGAACATGATTAGTAGCGTGCCGACTGAAACATGATTAATAACGTGCCGACTGGAACATGATTAATAGCGTGCCTACTAGAACATGATTAGTAGCGTGCCGACATGAACATGGTTAGTAGCGTGCCAACTGGAACATGATTAGTAGCGCGCCGACTGGAACATGATTAATAGCGTGCCAACTGGAACATGATTAATAGCGTGCCAACTGGAACATGATTAATAGCGTGCCGACTAGAACATGATTAATAGCGTGCTGACTGGAACATGATTAGTAGCGTGCCGACTGAAACATGATTAATAGCGTGCCGACTGGAACATGATTAATAGCGTGCCTACTAGAACATGATTAGTTGCGTGCCGACATGAACATGGTTAGTAGCGTACCAACTGGAACATGATTAATAGCGTGCTGACTGGAACATGATTAGTAGCGTGCCGACTGAAACATGATTAATAGCGTGCCGACTGGAACATGATTAATAGCGTGCCGACTGGAACATGATTAGTAGCGTGCCGACTGGAACATGATTAATAGCGTGCCGGCTGGAACATGATTAGTAGCGGGCCGACATGAACATGATTAGTAGCGTGCCGACTGGAACATGATTATTAGCGTGCTGACTGGAAAATGATTAGTAGCGTGCCGACTGAAACATGATTAATAACGTGCCGACTGGAACATGATTAATAGCGTGCCTACTTGAACATGATTAGTAGCGTGCCGACATGAACATGGTTAGTAGCGTGCCAACTGGAACATGATTAGTAGCGCGCCGACTGGAACATGATTAGTAGCGTGCCGACTGGAACATGATTAATAGCGTGCCGACATGAACATGATTAGTAGCGTGCCGACTGGAACATGATTAGTAGCGTGCCGACTGAAACATGATTAATAACGTGCCGACTGGAACATGATTAATAGCGTGCCTACTAGAACATGATTAGTAGCGTGCCGACATGAACATGGTTAGTAGCGTGCCAACTGGAACATGATTAGTAGCGCGCCGACTGGAACATGATTAATAGCGTGCCGACTGGAACATGATTAGTAGCGTGCCGACTGGAACATGATTAATAGCGTGCTGACTGGAACATGATTAGTAGCGTGCCGACTGAAACATGATTAATAGCGTGCCGACTGGAACATGGTTAATAGCGTGCCGACATGAACATGATTAGTAGCGTGCCGACTGGAACATGATTAATAGCGTGCCGACTGGAACATGATTAGTAGCGTGCCAACTGGAACATGATTACTAGCGTGCAGACTGGAACATGATTAATAGCGTGCCGACATGAACATGATTAATAGCGTGCCGACTGGAACATGATAAGTAGCGTGCCGACTGGAACATGATTAATTGCGTGCTGACTGGAACATGATTAATAGCGTGATGACTGGAACATGATTAGTAGCGTGCTGACTGAAACATGATTAATATCGTGCCGACTGAAACATGATTAATAGCGTGCCTACTAGAACATGATTAGTAGCGTGCCGACATGAACATGATTAGTAGCGTGCCGACTGGAACATGATTAATAGCGTGCCAACTGGAACATGATTAATAGCGTGCCGACTAGAACATGATTAATAGCGTGCTGACTGGAACATGATTAGTAGCGTGCTGACTGGAACATGATTAATAGCGTGATGACTGGAACATGATTAGTAGCGTGCTGACTGAAACATGATTAATAGCGTGCCGACTGAAACATGATTAATAGCGTGCCTACTAGAACATGATTAGTAGCGTGCCGACATGAACATGATTAGTAGCGTGCCGACTGGAACATGATTAATAGCGTGCCAACTGGAACATGATTAATAGCGTGCCGACTAGAACATGATTAATAGCGTGCTGACTGGAACATGATTAGTAGCGTGCCGACTAAAACATGATTAATAGCGTGCCGACTGGAACATGATTAATAGCGTGCCTACTAGAACATGATTAGTTGCGTGCCGACATGAACATGGTTAGTAGCGTACCAACTGGAACATGATTAGTAGCGCGCCGACTGGAACATAATTAATAGCGTGCCGACATGAACATGATTAGTAGCGTCACGAAATGAACATGATTAGTAGCGTGCCGACTGGAACATGACTAATAGCGTGCCGACTGGAACATGATTAGTAGCGTGCCGACTGGAACATGATTAATAGCGTGCCGACTGGAACATGATTAGTAGCGTGCCGACTGGAACATGATTAATAGCGTTCTGACTGGAACATGATTAATAGCGTGATGACTGGAACATGATTAGTAGCGTGCCGACTGAAACATGATTAATAGCGTGCCGACTGGAACATGATTAATAGCGTGCCTACAAGAACATGATTAGTAGCGTGCCGACATGAACATGATTAGTAGCGTGCCGACTGGAACATGATTAATAGCGTGCCAACTGGAATATGATTAATAGCTTACCGACTAGAACATGATTAATAGCGTGCTGACAGGAACATGATTAGTAGCGTGCCGACTGAAACATGATTAATAGCGTGCCGACTGGAACATGATTAATAGCGTGCCTACTAGAACATGATTAGTTGCGAGCCGACATGAACATGGTTAGTAGCGTACCACCTGGAACATGATTAATAGCGTGCTGACTGGAACATGATTAGTAGCGTGCCGACTGAAACCTGATTAATAGCGTGCCGACATGAACATGATTAGTAGCGTGCCGACTGGAACATGATTAATAGCGTGCCGACTGGAACATGATTAGTAGCGTGCCGACTGGAACATGATTAATAGCGTGCCGGCTGGAACATGATTAGTAATGTGCCGACTGAAACATGATTAATAGCGTGCCGACTGGAACATGATTAATAGCGTGCCGACTGGAACATGATTAGTAGCGTGCCGACATGAACATGATTAGTAGCGTGCCGACTGGAACATGATTATTAGCGTGCTGACTGGAACATGATTAGCAGCGTGCCGACTGAAACATGATTAATAACGTGCCGACTGGAACATGATTAATAGCGTGCCAACTGGAACATGATTAGTAGCGTGCCGACATGAACATGGTTAGTAGCGTGCCAACTGGAACATGATTAGTAGCGCGCCGACTGGAACATGATTAGTAGCGTGCCGACTGAAACATGATTAGTAGCGTGCCGACATGAACATGATTAGTAGCGTGCCGACTGGAACATGATTAATAGCGTGCTGACTGGAACATGATTAGTAGCGTGCCGACTGGAACATGATTAATAGCGTGCCGACTGGAACATGATTAATAGCGTGCTGACATGAACATGATTAGTAGCGTGCCGACTGGAACATGATTAATAGCGTACCGACTGGAACATGATTAGTAGCGTGCCAACTGGAACATGATTAATAGCGTGCCGACTGGAACATGATTAATAGCGTGCCGACATGAACATGATTAATAGCGTGCCGACTGGAACATGATTAGTAGCATGCTGACTGGAACATGATTAATTGCGAGCCGACTGGAACATGATTAGTAGCGTGCCGACTGGAACATGATTAATAGCGTGCTGACTGGAACATGATTAATAGCGTGATGACTGGAACATAATTAGTAGCGTGCTGACTGAAACATGATTAATAGCGTGCCGACTGGAACATGATTAATAGCGTGCCTACTAGAACATGATTAGTAGCGTGCCGACATGAACATCATTAGTAGCGTGCCGACTGGAACATAATTAATAGCGGGCCAACTGGAACATGATTAATAGCGTGCCGACTAGAGCATGATTAATAGCGTGCTGACTGGAACATGATTAGTAGCGTGCCGACTGAAACATGATTAATAGCGTGCCGACTGGAACATGATTAATAGCGTGCCTACTAGAACATGATTAGTTGCTTACCGACATGAACATGGTTAGTAACGTACCAACTGGAACATGATTAGTAGCGCTCCGACTGGAACATGATTAATAGCATGCCGACATGAACATGATTAGTAGCGTGTCGACATGAACATGATTAGTAGCGTGCCGACTGGAACATGATTAATAGCGTGCCGACTGGAACATGATTAGTAGCGTGCCGACTGGAACATGATTAATAGCGTGCCGACTGGAACATGATTGGTAGCGTGCCGACTGGAACATGATTAATAGCGTGCTGACTGGAACATGATTAATAACGTGATGACTGGAACATGATTAGTAGCGTGCCGACTGAAACATGATTAATAGCGTGCCGACTGGAACATGATTAATAGCGTGCCTACTAGAACATGATTAGTAGCGTGCCGACATGAACATCATTAGTAGCGTGCCGACTGGAACATGATTAATAGCGTGCCAACTGGAACATGATTAATAGCGTGCCGACTGGAACATGATTAATAGCGTGCTGACTGGAACATGATTAGTAGCGTGCCGACTGGAACATGATTAATAGCGTGCCGACTGGAACATGATTAGTAGCGTTTCGACTGGAACATGATTAATAGCGTGCCGACTGGAACATGATTAGTAGCGTGCTTACTGGAACATGATTAATAGCGTGCCGGCTGGAACATGATTAGTAGCTTGCCGACTGAAACATGATTAATAGCGTGCCGACTGGAACATGATTAATAGCGTGCCGACTGGAACATGATTAGTAGCGTGGCGACATGAACATGATTAGTAGCGTGCCGACTGGAACATGATTAATAGCGTGCCAACTGGAACATGATTAATAGCGTGCCGACTGGAACATGATTAATAGCGTGCTGACTGAAACATGATTAGTAGCGTACCGACTGAAACATGATTAATAGCGTGCCGACTGGAACATGATTAATAGCGTGCCTACTAGAACATGATTAATAGCGTGCCGACATGAACATGGTTAGTAGCGTGCCAACTGGAACATGATTAGTAGCGTGCCGACATGAACATGATTAGTAGCGTGCCGACTGGAACATGATTAATAGCGTGCCGACTGGAACATGATTAATAGCGTGCCGACTGGAGCATGATTAATAGCGTGCGGACTGGAACATGATTAGTAGCGTGCCGACTGAAACATGATTAATAGCGTGCCGACTGGAACATGATTAATAGCGTGCCTACTAGAACATGATTAATAGCGTGCCTACTAGGACATGATTAATAGCGTGCCGACATGAACATGGTTAGTAGCGTGCCAACTGGAACATGATTAGTAGCGCGCCGACTGGAACATGATTAATAGTGTGCCGACTGGAACATGATTAGTAGCGTGCCGACATGAACATGATTAGTAGCGTGCCGACTGGAACATGATTAATAGCGTGCTGACTGGAACATGATTAGTAGCGTGCCGACTGAAACATGATTAATAGCGTGCCGACATGAACATGGTTAGTAGCGTGCCGACTGGAACATGATTAATAGCATGCCGACTGGAACATGATTAGTAGCGTGCCGACATGAACATGATTAATAGCGTGCCGACTGAAACATGATTAATAGCGTGCTGACTGGAACATGATTAGTAGCGTGCCGACTGAAACATGATTAATAGCGTGCCGACTGGAACATGATTAATAGCGTGCCGACATGAACATGATTAGTAGCGTGCCGACTGAAACATGATTAATAGCGTGCCGACTGGAACATGATTAGTAGCGTGCCGACTGGAACATGATTAGTAGCGTGCCGACTGGAACACGAGCAGTATGTCACTACGACTTTTTATGCAAGGAAGTTAGTGCATCTCGAATAGGACGCAGACCTACAGCTCCGTTAGGCCTATAATAGAGAAAATAATGTCGCAGAAAAAAAATGTAGCAACTTGACATTCCCACTTAGTGCTCAAAATTGGCTTGCAGCAAGACAAACATTGGGACGTTCGAAAAGATGCAGCAATATAATTTTGTTTTCTTCAGGACGGAGGCCTATAAGTACTCGGATATTGTAACGGATAAAACTATAGAACAAGTCACACTGGTCATATGAGTATTCAACACCAGTAGTATATGGGGGCACTATAGGGTCTATGGAAAACCCAGTCAAAAACAGCTTGGGGCACTATAGGGTCAAGATTTATAGGGTCAAGGGAAAATCCAGTCAAAAACAGCTTGGGGCACTATAGGGTCAAAACAGCTTGGGGCACTATAGGGTCAAGGGAAATGGAACAGGGTGGGCCTATAGAGAGTCAAGGGAAATGGAACAGGGTGGGCCTATATAGCGTCAAGGGAAATGGAACAGGGTGGGTCTATATAGGGACAAGGGAAAAAAGGGCGGCAAAGAAAGCTACTATCTTTTCGAGACCTATGAGTGGCCCTGAAAAGGACCGTTATGTGTAATGTTAACGTTGTCTTGTTAACACAGAGGACATCTCACAGATCTTCTTCTCTTCCTTAAACTTCTCCTTACTGTGGGTCCATAGAAGAGAACTCTCTTCAAGCAACATTGTCTTTCCACATAGACTCTTCTCTTCCAATAGGCTGTCTCCGTCCTATGAATGACACTCCATGATGATCTGACATACATGGGTATGTCAGTCCTAAACAGCATGCTAGACACAAGGGTTGACGATTCAACGTTAGTCCACATCTTGTGATGAGAACAGGTGAAGCGAATGCCGTGAACTGCGGTTATTTATAGGGGAAGAGCGGATTGAAACGGATTGAGTGTATCGACCAATCCAAACACGCGTTACAAAAGTCAGGCACAGCCATCCAATCGGAAGAGAGCGGTCTGTGACGTCACCTTTTCTATATAGAGGTACTAGCGTCTGTGCGCAGTCAATCGATGAGACAGAGTTGTCAATCATGGCGGACAGTAAGAAGACGATGAATTGGAGTGAGTCAGGAGTAGAGACAGCAAGTCATGGGCCAACAGTGACTACTAAAGTCATGACAAATCTACATCCAGAAGAAGTTGATTTTAACTGGGATATTGTGGATTTTTTAACATCGCAAGAATTTATTCCGGAACCTTCGTTGCCTTCTGTATCTTCTTATGGACACGTCGATGATTTTAAGCAGAGACAAAAAGAAGCATTGGAGCGATTTTTACAACAACAGAAAGTAGAAGAACAAGCTTTTCTTATGCAACAGCAGGAAGAAGAAGCAAGAAGGAAACACCAGGAAGAAACAGTAGCAGCAGCAGCAGCAACAGCAACAGAGAAGAATGAAGACCAAGGACAGAAAGAAAATAGTGAAAATCAAACGGTCACGACGGTACTTTTAGATATTTTAGCTGAGTTAAGGAGTCTGAAACAAATGTATCAGACTTCTTTATCACGACCGAAGAGAAAAAGACCTTCTCGAGCGAAACAACCCGATCTCTCTGTGACTACGTCTACCTTACCACCGTTAGTGATTTCTACCAAATCATTGACAGGAACCACCAGTCCCGAAGTAGGCCTTGGCCGTGGCAAAGGCTTAAGACAGCTCAAAAGGATTTCGTCCCGTTTCTGAGTTTGTTTTGTTTTAAACAATCAAAACACCAACGGTCCTTTTCAGGGCCACTCCAATTATTTCGAAAAGAAATACTATTTCAATTGCCTAATTCAATGAAAACTCAAAAGTCCTTTTATATATTTTTTAAAATCCATGATGTACGTGTGAGTGAAGGAATGTGTGAGTGTAGGTTCTTATTCTATCAAATCAAAACCAAGAGACACTTACGTTTTTTCTCTCTGGTGTATTCTAGTACAAACGTTACAATTCAATATCACAACATAACATAACACAATACCATTTTTAAAAAGTTCATAAGTTTTCTTCTGTTTCACTCTTTCTGTTTTTTCATTTTCTTTACTGTCACACGTTTTTCTTTTTCTTCTTCCTCTTCACTTTCGTTTCGTCTTCTTTTCTTGTTTTTGTGAACGTGACGGGGTTCTTCCTTGGAGGAGGGTACCTCTTTCTCCTCCTGTTCAGAATTTCTTTCCTCCTCCTCCTCCTCCTCTTCCTCCGCCTCCTCCTCCTCCTCCTCCTGCTCCTGTTGTTTCTTAGGACAGTTTGGAGACCAATGTCCTTTCTCTTTACAATAATAACAGGTATCTTGACTTTTGTCTCTATTGGTACCTTTTTTATTTTTGTCACGATCTGAACATTCTGTAGCCCAATGTCCTTTCTTCTTACAGATATAGCAAGTATCTTGACTTTTATCTCGATAGGAGGAAGAGTAGGCCGTCGGCTGGTCTGACGAAAACTTTCGTATGACCCCACGTAAAGCTCTAATGAGAAGTTCCACTTCTGTAGGTTCTTTCATCGTTCTGGTCAATGTGAGAGTGAAATGAATACTGAACCGTTAGACACTAACCCTTTATATATGCACGGATCGGACATGAATATATAGGGGTTATGGTCTTTAAAAGGTAGTCATTTGACTTTTTGCAGACAAGATGAAAAGACCACATCATGTTGTGGAGAAAGAAAAAGACAGTAAGAGACAGAAACGTAATGTATCGCCTAGCACAGTAGCTGAAGTCTTGGCTCAAATTCATGCCAGTGATTTTGAAGATGACATGAGTGAGCCCGAATCTACGCCTAAGCAATCGACGTCCAAGCAAAGTGCACCACCCTTAGTAAACCCTGAAAATTACTATCACATTCGAGAGACGGAAAAGCGTTCCTCTCGAAAATTTAGAACAACGGCTTACACGTATGCCGTAAAGTTTAAAGATTTCAAGGCCAATGTACCTTTGGAGAATACAGAAGGGTTCATTACCGAGGTGTGGGATTCTGTGTTAACTGCATTGAAACAGCAATGTCAAGCCAAAGAAGACGATCGCTTGAGACTTTCTATTCATCACGATAATTTAAAGTCTCCCGTTTGGATCGAGTTTACTAGCCCATCAGAATTAACACCTTCCAAAGTCATTGACAAAATTCAACATGTGCAACAATCCAACGACAAGTTTCACATCACCGATGGAAAAGCCACACTGTTCATGACCCACGTGTCTCTTCCTGAGGGGACCGGACGCAAAAAAGTGTTATTGGTGGACAGCCTTCGTAACATGAAGCGAAGCCTCGTCCGAATTAACAATCCTCAAGACCAGATGTGTTTAGCCCGTGCCATCGTCGTGGGACAAATGTATGTCAACAAGAACGAGACGATAGAATGGAAAAGAGCCTGGGAAACTATTCGACAATCGGACCGAGCCAAACAACGAAGTGAAGCAGAACTCCTGTTACAGCAAGCGGGGATATCCAAAGATACCCCTTGCGGTATTCCAGAAATGCAACAATTACAAGACGTCTTGGCTCCACGTTACACTTTGAAAGTACACCCTCAAGAAGTGCGTGGTCCTCTTTTGTTTCGAGGCCACGATTTCAAAGACGGAAAATACATTCACGTCTATCATCACGATGGTCATTTTGATACCATTACCAGTATCACTGGATTTCTGAAATTCAGTTACTACTGTGAAAAATGTGACTATGGTTATAACAATCGAGAACAACACAAGCATTGTGGATCGAAATGTGAGGGATGTTTGGCCTCTCAACCTTGTCTGGACAAAGGACAAGTACGAGTGCATTGCCCTGTGTGTCAGCGCACTTTTGTCAGTCTTACCTGTTACCAACAACATTTGAAGATGCAAGGTTCACAGCAGAAAAGTACTTGTCAGCTTCTGAGATTGTGTCCTACTTGTGGACAAGGCATACGTACCAATTGTGCCAAGTTTCACGTTTGTCGAGGGAAGAAACGATGTCACATTTGTCACCAAATCGTGGACTTGGAGCACGAATGCTTCATTCAAAAATATCAACCCCGACCAGAAGATACCCAGAAGAAAGGGAATTTTATCTTTTTTGATTTCGAATGCATGCAAGAAACTGGTATTCACATTCCTAATTTCTGCGTGGCTCACCGTGCGTGCGAGCAGTGCATCCAAGAACCTATCTTTAGTCATTGCCCTTACTGCAGCAAGATTCCTGGAGGACGTGAAAAAATCTTTCGAGGGTCAAATACGCTAGCCGATTTTGCCCAATGGATCCTAAACCCCATCGACGAAACGTGGAGTCCAGAAGACATCGAACGTTACGGCGAGTGTCATTGCCATGCCACAGTCATGGCCCACAATTTCTCGGGATACGATGGGCAATTTCTGCTTAGATACTATGCGGAACAAAGTACCGAACGGCCTCAAGTGACTTTGAACGGAGCCAAAATCATTTCTATGCAAGTAGGACAAGTACAGTTTAAAGATTCGATGTGTTACTTGGCCATGCCTTTGAGTCGCATGCCTAAAACGTTTGGAATGACAGAAATGGCCAAAGGTTATTTTCCACACTTTTTTAATACCGAAGCCAATCAACATGCCATTCTACCCCATTTGCCTGAGGTTGACGACTACGACCCCGACAACATGCGCACCGAACAACGAGAAGCTTTCCATGCTTGGTACCAGACTCACGCCTCGGACCCCTTTGACTTTCAAGAAGAAATTTTAAAGTATTGTCGATCTGACGTGGACATTTTACGACGCTGTTGTGGAAAATTTCGAGAATTGTTCATGGAATACGGAGGGATCGATCCTTTGAAAGAAGCTTGTACCATTGCCAAAGCATGTTCCTTAGTGTACCGAAAACGCTTTATGCCCGAAAATACTCTAGCGGTCATCAGTCCTCAAACGACGAATTTTGTCAAACGTCAATACTCGGTTAAATCCCTACGCTGGCTCCATTACTTGTGCGACAAGGAAGACAAATGGATCCAACACGCTCGCAACGGAGGAGGCGAAAAGACCATCGGAACGTATTCGGTAGATGGTTGGGACTTAGAAAACCCTCAGATCGTGTACGAGTTTAACGGATGTTTATTTCACGGATGTCCCCTATGCTACCCTCAGCGTAACACCAAAAATCAGTTTTTACAACGAACCATGGAAGATTTGTACCAGACTACATGTCAGCGACGTTTGAAGTTAGAACAACAAGGATACCAGGTAGTGGAAATGTGGGAACACGAGTACGATCTGCGTTTGAAAACCGATCCCGAGTTTAAACGCATCGTAGAAAGTTACAAGTGGGTGGACCCATTGAACCCCCGGGATAGTTTGTACGGAGGACGAACGAATGCTACTTGTTTGCTGTACCAAGCGGATGAAGAGAAGGGAGAAGAAATCAAATACTTGGACGTGTGTTCGCTGTATCCTTACGTGTGCAAATATTGTCACTTTCCCGTAGGGCATCCAGAATTGATGACAGAACACATTGACTTGGACCACATTCGTCAGTACGAAGGATTGATCAAGTGTAAAGTCTTACCTCCCACAGACTTGTACCATCCCGTTTTACCTCACCATTGCCAAGGAAAACTGATGTTTCCTTTGTGTCGCACATGTGCCGAAATGTGCAACCAAGACCAACCTTGTCAGCACAGCCTGGAAGAACGCGCCTTGACAGGAACGTGGGTGAGCGTGGAATTGTTTAAAGCTCTGGACCTGGGATACCAACTGTTAGAAGTGTACGAAATTTATCACTTTCCCAAAACACAACAATACCGCAAGGGCGACGAGAGACAGAAAGGTATTTTTGCAGACTACGTGGATGCTTTTTTAAAACTAAAACAAGAAGCTAGTGGCTATCCTTCCTGGTGTCACACTCCCGAAGACCAAAAGATATTCAAAGAAAAATATCGGGAGCAGGAAGGTATCACTTTAGACCACATCGAGAAAAACGAAGGAAGGCGGTCGTTTGCCAAAGTGATGCTCAATTGCTTGTGGGGTAAAATGGCACAACGACCCTCTTTACCCAAGACGGAGTATTTGTCCGAGCCGTCTCGCTACTTCCAGATGATTCACGACAAAACCAAAGTCATGAAACACGTGGACGTCATTCGTGAGGACTTGATCTTAGTCAATTACGAAGAAGAACTAGACTTTGTAGAAGCCGACAAATTTGGAAATGTCATCATTGCGGCTTACGTGACAGCCCACGCTCGTTTAAAATTGTACGAAGTGTTAGAACTGTTAGGAGATCGTGTGTTGTATTTTGACACGGACAGTTGCATCTACATTCACCGACCGAACCAGTGTAACCCTGTCATCGAAGGAGACCGTTTAGGAGCCTGGACCGATGAACATCCCAACGACAAGATTCTATGTTTTGCAAGTGGCGGTCCTAAAAATTACGGTTACGAATACCGAGACCCACAAGGAGAAATGCACACCAAATGTAAAGTGAAAGGATTGACTCTCAATTATCGCACCAGTCGAGTGGTGAACTTTAACGTGCTACAAGAAGCCTTACAGTCGGGACAGGATGAAACGTTTCAAGTGACTACCCACGAACCGCACAAGATTGTCCGTTTACCTACACACCAAATCGTTAGCCGACCTTTGGAAAAAGTCTATCAAATCGTGTACCAAAAAAGAGTACGACTTCCCAATCACTTCACTCTCCCGTACGGTCACGTCGAAATTGGGCAGCATATAAAAAGGGACATTGTCCAAGACCAATAGTTCATTGTGACTAACACAGCCAAGCGAAAAGAAGATGAATCCATTTAAACAGACATCATTCAAGTTTGGGGATTGTAAAACAAATGTACCTTTCCAGAGTGTGAAAAGTACTGGATGGATAAGACCTATGCATTGCAACGGAAGTTGTCCGGAAGGAAACTGTAAGTGTCCTTGCGGTATGCACTGTAATTGCGTTACAGAGTGCGATGGTGAACCTTACGATTGTAGTGATGCCAGACGCTGTGACGTTAGCGATTCAGCTGGATATCGTGGGAACGTTGCTATGACTACTACCCCTATATCTACCGTGGAAAGTGATGCTGTGCGTGTCAAACCTGAGGGATGCGAAAGCGGTGCCACACGTTATCGTGGACTCCTAGGAATTTCACCGTACCTGCATCGAACAGAAGTGAGGAGAGTCGAATATTCGTTCCCGACGAGTTTGCCTGAATACTGTCACTTTAAAAGTCGATTTCAAACCTTCAAAGATAAATGGCCAAAATATCTGCCTGGACCAACTCCTGAAGAATTAGCCAGAGCTGGATTTTTCTACTTGGGCGAAGGAGATAAAGTCAAGTGTTTCAGTTGTGGTGTATCCATTTACGAGTGGGAACAGAAAGATTCCGCTTACTTGGAACATGCTCGATGGTCTCCGAATTGTCAATACCTACCTTTAGTAGGACCTAGTGATTGGAAGTGACACTACTACTCCATGTCGTGTAACACACCTAGACCAGTATATAAGCCCTCTCTAAAACATAATATTCAAGGATTACCATACGAATTGCAAGAGAAGATCTACAAGGACGTTTGGCAAGGTCTTGCTAAAGAAAAATCTCAATGGGTGACTGTAGAACATTTGTGTCGTGAAATTCACAAGAGGCAAGTGACAAAAATTAACCAACGTATTAGATTTCTCTGGATTAAGGGTATTTTTTTGCTCTGTTACCAATTTACTACGTTTACATCTGAAGATGTTGTGATCCTTCTTGACCGTTACCCTGAATGGCAGTGGGACGAAATTACACGTTATATTAATCACTTTTGCTTTTTGTGCAAATTTAATTCTGTGTTTAATTCTGGGTTGAATCTACACTGATAGTCTTCGACCTAAAAAAGAAGTATAAAAGAGAACGACCATGCCACAACCTTTATCATTGGTGATCCAACAGATTCCGTGGAAGGATATCAATGAGAAGATTCACACGGTAAAAGATTACGAACACTTATTGCAAGAACTGTACCCTATGAATTGGGGTCGACGTGTCGTGTGTGTTTTAGTGACTTGCTTTCTAGGATTTCGTTTACCTGTCGATTCCTTGTGGACACTTTACGAACACTACCTATCAAAAAAATAAGACAGTATGGTGACTCCTTTAAATGTCCACGAGAGACTTATTCTGTTCAAAGCCTTACGCTTTCATCTGGATACGTCTCGACCTCTCCAAGAAAAAAAGATTCGTCAACTTTTACGTACGGAAGCAGTGTACGAAGATGTGTGTGTAGCTTGTGATTTACACCCTCATTGGACAGATGTACGTCACTGGAAAAGTTGGGATTTTGAGGCTTGGACAAACGAAGTATCCCATTATGCCCAAGCGCTGTGTTCCTAAAATTCATCGTCGAGTGAAAAAAGTCACTTTTAAACCTGTGTTAGTGACAGTACCAGAAGAAGAGAAAGAATCTGTCACCGAAGACAATCCCTCTGTTCAAGACAGAACTGTCATGGACATTTCCCCACAAAGACCCTTTCGAGAGGACACGTATGTGACTATACCCCCTGTAGAGGAGACTATAAGAACATTACACACTACCTCTAGGAGACGTTTGTTACCCAACAAAGAATGTTGTACAGTGACTTGTTTATATGCCACTTTGATCGTTTCCCTGTGTCTTTTATTCCTGTATTTATCTATTTGGCTTTTATGTATTTTTGTCTTTCGTGTTGTTCGAATTTAAACATGCATTCAAATAAACGTGTCTTGAAAAAAAGTATAAAAACCTCTTGTCTTGTCTGTTTTTGTGTCAATACTGTCATACCACTACACGACTATGGCTCACTCTACTCTTTCTACTACTCCTTCCTCCTCCACATTCAAAGTCATTGACGAACACTTAGATCAGTCTAGTTGGAAAGCCTTGTATCTTCGTCATCCTTTTAACATGTTAATTGCTGGACCGAGCGGTTCAGGCAAAACCGAATTTGTCAAACGTTTGATCGAACATAAACATCATTTGATCGATCGTCCACCTCAACGCATCGTGTGGTGTTACAAAGAGTGGCAATCGGCATACAGCCTCTTGCAAGAAAGTCAAGGTGATTCCATTGTGTTTGTAGCAGGCATTCCTAAAGAAGACGAAGGGATCGTGTCTGACCCTAGTCAAACTCATTGGGTTATTTTTGACGACATGTTAGGAGAACAAGCAAAGATGTCACCTCGCAGAAAATATTTTTCTACACCTCACAAAGGAAAGAAAAAGAAAGGACTACCTCCTCGTTTGGTCAAACACGGAGACGTGTTGTCTGTCCTGTCCAAAGCCTCTCCACCCATGCGAAAACAAATCATTAAAACGGCTTCCAAAGATGTCATCGATACCGTGTGCGAATGTTGTTTGAATGTCTTGAAAGGCACGATACCTTTGTCTTCACACCAGAAAAAATGCTTAGCCAAACATCGACACGTTCTTCGTCAAATGGTCGAAAAGAAAATACCCGTCCGTCAAAAGAAAAAAATGTTGGTGCAACGCGGAGGATTTTTACCTTTTCTTCTTCCTGTGTTGGGAGGATTAGCGAAATCCGGTATCCTATCCAGCATATTACCAGGTTTTTTACAAGGGATGACACAAGGGATGTCCCCAGGGATGCACCAAGGGATGGCTCCAGGGATGCACCAAGGGATGGCCCCGAGGTATGGGTAGC
The DNA here is from genome assembly GCA_029339505.1 of Unio delphinus. NCBI lineage: Eukaryota > Metazoa > Mollusca > Bivalvia > Unionida > Unionidae > Unio > Unio delphinus. The sequence continues at coordinate 23,220,105 of JAQISU010001236.1, forward strand.
AATATGTATGATCCTTCCAGAAGATAAAAGGGATCCATGAAGCACCACGATCTCAGACGTAACCTTTGGAAGCCCATGGAAGGACGAAAACTGACTTTAGTTCCTTACAAACGATGGATGGAATACCATCGTTGGCAAGAACAACGTACCCCCCATTTACCACCCAATCCTGATTTGAACGAGATGTCCCAATTACAACACGAATTGCAATCCTTGCTGCATCGCCACGATTTGTCCGAAACCGAAAAATCGCAAAAGTACGGTCAACTTCTGCAACGACTACAACTCTTTCATCGAAAAGCTGTGGAACAAACAGCTCTACCCACACTGTCCGATTTGAAGGCACTAATGAATAATCCGTCGCCTTTACCCTCTACAGTAGCCAAAACAGACGTCACCCCACCATTACCCAAGGAAGAAAAAGAACCCCATGATCTCTTTCAAACACCCACTGCTACTCCCATTCCGAGTAAGATTGCCGCTTCCTTATTGACCCCTTCTCCCACGCCCCAACGAGAAGAACTCAAAACGTGGGTTAAAAAGATGATGGCTACTCCTGCTTCAACAGAAGTGAAAAAGAAAGAAAGGAAACCAGAGGTGAGAAAAGAAAAGAAGACCAAAGCTATCTCATTACCTCCGCCACCACCACCACCAGTACCCTCGACGTCAACTCCTGTGGCACATCGGACACGTAAAACCGTTTCCAAACAACCCGCATTTCGTCCCACCCAAAGCAATATCCTCGAAGAGTGGGTCACTTATTAACCTAAACCATGGAGAAGGTCTTAGCCAGCATTTATTACGATCCAGCTCACCCTGCAGGTTACGGAGGCATTCAGAAATTGTATCGTGCTGCCAAAACTCGCTTGAAAAAGCTCCGTTTACCTACAGTACAACGATGGTTACAAGAACAAGCGACGTACACTTTACACAAACCCATTCGACGAAAATTTCACAGAAGTCGCACTCAAGTGGAAGGCATCGATCATCAATGGCAAGCCGATTTAGCCGATGTCTCTCATTTAGCCACCTACAATCGTGGCTACAAATATTTGTTTTGTGTCATCGACGTCTTTTCTAAATTTGCCTGGGTCGTACCATTGACATCCAAATCGAGCGGAGAGTTAGTACGAGCTTTGCAACTGGTGTTGAAACAAAGTGGTCGTCACCCTCTTCGATGGCAAACCGACAAAGGCACCGAATTTCTAAACCAAGCTTTCCAACGAGAATTAAAGAAACGTGACATTCATTTTTTCACCACCGAAAATCCTGAAACCAAAGCCAGTATCGTGGAACGTTTTCAACGTACCTTGAAAGAACGCATGTGGAAATATTTTACGCATCAACACACTCTCAAGTACATCGACGTCTTACCACACTTAGTCCAAGCCTACAATCAATCTTACCATAGAAGCATTGGACGTGCCCCACAAGAGGTGACACCTGACAACGAAGTAACTGTTTTTGAGCGTCTGTTTGGTACGTCCCGGACGAGGGCTGTCCCCAAGAAAGGTAGAGAAGTGTTAACCCCAGGAGATTGGGTACGCATTGGTAAAACCAAACGCACTTTCGACAAAGGTTACTTACCCAACTGGACCACCGAATTGTTTCGTGTTACTGGACGAGTGCGTGGTCGTCATCCTGCCGTCTATAAATTGGAAGACATGAACGGAGAAGTATTAAAAGGAACGTTTTACTTGCCTGAGTTACAACGTGTCACCAAAAAAGAAGACGACGTGTACGACATTGAAAGCATTCTCGAACGAAGAACCCGTAAAGTAGGAAAACGTCGTGTCAAAGAAGTCAAAGTACGTTGGAAAGGATATCCTCCTAGTTTTGATTCTTGGATTGACGCTGCCCAAGTCATCGACTATAAAAAGAAGTGACCATCATGCCCTTCAATACAGCTTCAGCAACCACAGTGACTTCTCCTTCACCCACGTCATCTCTGCAAGATTTACAAAAGCAACCCTTGTGGGTGTGGTGTGGAGAACGTGTCCCTAAAACCCAAATCGTCTTTTTCTGTCAAATCTTTGTGGTGTATTGTGTTATCGGTGCAGCCATTGCTAATTTGAGTTTGCAACAAGGAGACAAACAATTGTGGACTATTTTACTCAGCAGTTGCATCGGTTATCTTCTTCCCAATCCTTCCCTGAAATACTCTTACAACGGGAACAACAGTAACAATATTGGGAGCCTTGCGTCCAACGTTAGTCATTCTCCTGACAGTCACCCTTCCAATCACAATCCTCTTTTAGATACTCCTTTAACCTCGAGTGACTCCTCGGACAGAACAACATTGGAATTATGAACAACGCTATTAACCAATTTTACTTAACGTTACCCAGTGACAGTTCCATGAAGGTGTTTCCTAACAACACGTTGTGTTGTTACACAGCTAAATTACCTCAAGCCATGCATTTGGATCAAGATGCTCATTGGGAAGTGGCTTTAGTGGAAATAATACACCCGACACAAATCAAAAACATCGTCGAAAATCAAAACACTTTTTCAGTAGAAGTGAATGACGAGAAATTGCAAAAAGCCTTAGACACACGAGGTCACACTAGCACACTTCACCCCATAACTAAGCAGCCAACCTATGTGATCACCATTCCTGCAGGCTATTATTTTAGTGGTCAACATTTAGTGACTACGATTCAAAACAGGTTCAATGCTGTGTTTGGTAAAAGCCTGGAGAAAGAAAGTGTTACCTTTGAGTACCATAAAGTGGCTCGTCGACTCCTGATGACATTTTCAGAGAAGAAAATGATAACCATTACTTTTTGTCCTGAATTGTATGATATTTTAGGTGGAGACTTCAGGTTGGTCAAGAAAAATGAGATACCAGGCATAAGCAGTACCATGGATTTTGCAAAATATTTTCGATCCCCTGTAGAATTGAACCAAGGCCTCAACTTGATGTTTGTGTACTCCGATGTGGTGGAGTACAACGTGGTAGGACACACCTCTGCACCGTTACTGCGTGTCATTCCTTTCAAAGTGGATTCTGTCACCGCTGACGAGGAAGGTGGAAATACCTATCACGTTCACCGTGAATTTGTACATCCTCATTATTTACCCGTCAGTAAGTCGTATTTCGACAGTGTCAACATTACTATAAAAGGAGAACTAGGACAAAATATTCCATTTACCAAAGGGAAAGTCACAGTGAAACTCCATTTTCAAAAACGATTCTCGAACAACTGAAAAAGTGATGTATCCTGTGTACCAAGGAGTCACTCGACAACGAGGACATGGTTTAGGAGATATGTTTAAATCAGCCTTTCGTTCTGTGGTTCCTGTTTTGAAACCGATGGTGACACGAGGATTGCACGCCTTAAAAGATGCCGCATTGACTCACGGCAAAGATTTTCTTCACAATGTTCTCATTGACAAACAAAACCCCAAAGAAGCTTTTTTGAGAGCAGGCAAAAATGCCTTGCTTCAAACGGGTAAAGAGATTCTGGGTCGACGAGAAAGTCCTATAAATGCCCTGAACGGTACCGAGTCTGACATTCCTGCTTCCCTGAGGACACAGCAAGGACAAGGTAGAAAGCGTCGACGAAGACACCCTTTCAAAAGTCTCCGCACCTCTAAAGTGAGAAAGACGAAGAAAAAAAGAACCGCTCGAGACTTAGACATTTTTGATTATTAAAAGTAAAAACACATAGAGACTGAGAAGAAAAAATGATGCACCAAGAATCTTGTGCCTGTTCCAAGTCGGAACTAGATCTCTTTGCCATGCCACCCACCATGACGACCATGCAAGAAGCCCAATGGGTCGAATTTCATCCCGTCTCCTCTTTGACGGATTCAGCTCCCATCGAGTTTGAAATCAAAGGACAACCCGAAGATTACATCGATCTCAACAACAGTTACTTGTATTTGAAAGTGAAAGTGGCCAGAACGGACAGCGCCGACCCGCTGGCAGCCGAGGCTCGAGTAGCTCCCGTCAACAATTTCATGCATTCCTTGTTCAGCGAAGTGGATTTGTACATGAATAACAAACTGATCAGCAGTAGCACGGATACTTACCCTTACCGAGCGTACCTCGAAAATCTCTTGACGTACGGAAAAGAAGCCAAGAACACTCATTTAGATGCTTGCGTGGTATGGAAACCTGATACAGCAAATAATAATATTGATAATGAAAATGAACATGATAATAAGTTTAACGACACAGCCTTGTCCGTAGCAGCCGAAAATGATAATCCTGCCGTTCCTCACAATGTGGGTTTTAACGAGCGTCGAAAGAAAATTCTGCGAGGACGTAGTTTAGAACTGTGCGATCGTTTGCATTTGGACATGTGGTTTCAAGAGAAGTATTTGCTGAACGGAGTAGATATTCGCTTGAGACTGAATCGAAGCAGTGCTGCTTTCCATTTGATGGCTGATACCAGCACATACAAAACCATCATCGAAGAAGCCAGGTTATACGTGCGTCGTGTGGAAGTGTTACCTAAAGTGGGAAATGATATCAGTCACACTTTGAGTAGAACGACAGCCAAGTATCCGATACGACGCGTGGAAGTCAAAACGTTCACCATTGCCGCTGGACTCCGATCTAAGATCGAAGATCATCTGTTTCAAGGACAGTTACCCAAACGTTTATTCATTGGTATCGTCAGCAATGCAGCCCTCAACGGTGTGCACAATCAAAATCCTTTTCAGTTTAAGCACTACAATGTATCCAAAATTGAAGTCAGTCGCGATGGCAAAACTTTGTGTACCAGACCCTTCGAACCCAAGTTTGGCGAACAGAAGAATTACTTGAGGTCGTACTTGTCACTGTACGAAGCCACAGGACAGTTAGGAACCAACACCAGTCACGGTATTTCCTACGAGGATTATGCAGGAGGTTACGCGTTGTGGGCTTTTGATTTCACTCCAGACCAAGGCAGCGACGAGGGACATTTCCACCCTATAAAATCGGGGCAACTGCGTGTGGAACTTCAGTTTTCAATAGCTCTTCCCCATACGGTGAATGTCATTCTGTATGCCGAATTCGATAATACCATAGAAATCAACAGTTTGAGAGAAGTCATTCTAGACTATTAGACATTATGGAAGACCCTTGTCCTTCTTTGAATAGTGGAGAATCCATGGAATGGGAGGTTACAGAAAAAGCAGTTCCCGAAGACCAAAAAGAAGAAGAAGTAGTGATCATGCAATCCAGATGGCCAGAACAGGAACAACAGTTAGTGGCTTGTTTTGCACAACACTTGGAAGATAAAATGAGAGACATGATTAAAAAAGATTGTTATGGATGTCAAATCGATCATCCCAGTCAAATTCAACACGATAAATGTATGATGATGAGTCAAGAAGAAAAATTGGATGATTATCTGAACGAAGCTTGGAGTCTCATCTCCGAAGAAGACGTGTTACTTCAGTGGTATAAAGGCTTACGTGATCATTCCTCTCCTCCATTGTTTGCTCGAGAAATCGATCGCATCGAAGCTCTCTTGGCCAAAAGTAAAGAGACGAAGCAAACCATCAGTTACTTGTCAGACCGTTTCAAACAAAAAGTCTGGATTGAATTGATGACTTATCATCACCTGTGAAGAAAGGAGAGAAAAAAAAACAAGGCTACACAACAAAAAATGGATACTTGGGAACTTTATTATCTTCTGAACCGTAGTTCGTACACTGCTTCTTGGAATCCTGTGGTGTGTGCTAAAGATGAACTACCTCATCGCAAACCTCAAGAGAATCAAGCTTATGTCATCAATACAGATGACAGTCATCTTCCAGGAACTCACTGGGTAGCAGTCTACTTTCCTCAAGAGGGTTGTGCGGAGTATTTTGATTCGTATGGATTGCCCCCTTTCGAAGATGATATCATTGACTTTATGAGAAGAAATGCTCAGACGACACGATTCAATAATGTGAAATTACAAAGCACAGATTCTATGGTGTGTGGACACTATTGTATCTATTATCTGCATCATCGCAGTCTTGGATATTCTTTAGAACATTTAGTGACTTATTTTGATCGTCATTCGTCTCGAAACGATGACAAAGTAGATCGATGGTTTTGTGACCATTATGGCTATCTGTTGTCTTTAGCTAGGAAACGTAGTGTACATCAATGGCCCAATGACTTCCATCAGTGGAAATCTCAATTTAATTCACAACGTTGTCAACCATGTCAAAAGAGAATGTATTAGTGTTATGAAAGAAAAAAATGTTTGTTATTTGAAAAAATATTTGTTCTTTGAAAATAATGTTTGTTAGTTGAAAAAATTGTGTTTGTTATTTGAAATAATGTTTGTTATTTGAATAAACATGTTGTGTTTTGAAAACCAATGCGTCTGTCGTTTGTTTTACATTTGCATTCATATAAATGCTCTTTGACTTTTCTTTCTATCCCTCACATCAAACTATCCCAACGTTTCAAAACCCTAAACCGCAGAGGGGTGTTTTCCATCACGTCCGCGCTTGAACCATATAAAACAGGGGTAGTCTCCAGTCTGGCCATCCATTGTTTGACTCATCCTACTACGAAGATGTGCTCAAGACTAGCTAAGCTGAACGAAGCTTATGTCACTCTGCATCGTATCAGACACAATCTGATGCCAAAGCCTGAAGAGATAGAGAATGTGAGAATGCTACAAGTAACGGAAGACCTCATAGAAGAACTCTTCAGAGAGGAAATTCAAAAAGAGAAAGAAGAATGGACTGAGAAGTATCGACTTCAAAAGCAGCAGAGAGAGCAGAGAGAACAGCAGCAGCAGCAACAGCAACAACAGCAGCAGGAACCAGACAGAAGTTTTGTTGACTGTCGTGTGGACACGAAAGAGTTCTCTTTCTCTTTCCGAAGAAGCAGACCCTATCGTGTAGCCAAACGAGGACGCAATCTTAGACGATAAAAGATTGCCATCCTTCCTCGTACAAACAAAAAACAGCCCTTTTCAGGGCTACCCAATATTCTCGAAAAGAATTAATCATTCAATTTGCTTATGGTATGTGAGGAAGTTAGAAAAAAAATTAGAAGTGAGTCTATAATCACTGTCTCTTTTTACTTTTGTTTTGAAGTGCGTCTATAAGCACAACGTATTTTTTTCAAAATAACTTGTTCAATTTATAATTAATAGGAGTCAAGTATAAAAGTGAGGGGTGTTTTCCATCACGTCCGCGTGTTTTTTGGTAATGATAGGGATACTGTAAGATTTTTGGATCTAGGGGGTGTTTTCCATCACGTACGCGCTTGAACTATATATAAAGAATCACTCGTCAGTCTGGCTACCCATCGTTGGCGCATCAAAGAAGATGAGCAGAGTTCAAAAGTTAAGAGAGCTTCAAATGCATCTGGAGAATGCTAGACGTCTCCTGGACGAGCTTGCAATGGAGGCCGAAGAAGAAGAGACCAGAATTAAAGAAGAGGAGGAGAGGAAAAAGAAAGAAGAGGAGAAGGAAATGAAAATGTCAATTTTGCCTCACCCCATGATGAGGCAAACTAGTCAAGTTAAACCTATGGTGAGGACACCTTCACCAGAACCAGTTCGTCCACTACAGGCACAGCCCCCACCGCAACAACCACAGTCTCAGCCGCAACAACCACAATCTCATCCACGGTTGCGGAATAGAGGAAGAAATGAAGAGACTTTCACTATCCCACAAAGTGAAGACTGGGATAGTGAAGCCACTCATTCTCCCTCTGCGCTCCCAATCACAAGAGTGAATTGGGAGAATGATTGGAGTAGGAGATGTGTGTGTGGGGCTAGACCTGGGAGATGCCAGCATTAACCAGGTGCATTTTGAAGTTTAAAAAACAGCCCTTCTCAGGGCTACCCAAATGTCTAGAAAAGAAATACTATGTCAATTGCCAATGGGTGTGAGAGAGGAGTAGTGTGATTATAAACACTGACTCTATTTAGATAGTATATCGTGTGATTTTGGATAGTATATGATAGGGTTTGTTTTGGCTGCTTCCCCGTGTGTGTGGTTAGTATAGGGTGTGATTTTGGATAGTAAATAATAGGGTTTGTTTTGGCTGCTTCCCCGTGTGTGTGGTTAGTATAGGGTGTGATTTTGGATAGTATATAGTATGGTTTGTTTTGGCTGCTTCCCCGTGTGTGTGGTTAGTATAGGGTGTGATTTTGGATAGTATATAGTATGGTTTGTTTTGGCTGCTTCCCCGTGTGTGTGTGGTTAGTATAGGGTGTGATTTTGGATAGTATATAGTATGGTTTGTTTTGGCTGCTTCCCCGTGTGTGTGGATAGTATATAGTGTGATTTGGGATAGTAAATGATATGGTTTGTGGATAGTATATAATATGACAAGTGAATGTAGGGGGTGTTTACTTTCACGTCCGTGCTTAAGATATATATACGCAATCGTCAGTCCTTGGAGCCATTCAATTTTGAACACATCAAGATGAATTTTGAATTGTTTATCCAACTCCGAGACAGCTGGTTTGGGATCCTTGATGCAGAATATGAAGTGGAAAGACTTGAGGAAGAATTTCAAAGTAACCATGGCTTTGTAAGCCAACTGAAATTAGCAAGAGATCTATTAGAAGGTATGATAGAGGAGGAAGACCAGAAATTAAGAAGACGTATTAAAAGAAAATATATAAGAATAGGGGATTTGAAGCAGGCACTTGATCATGTCATCAAAGTCAGGTGCTTTCTAGAAGAAACATTACATCTCATAGAGTGGGAATATGTGCAGTGGGGTCTAGACAGGCTAAAGAAAGCAGAAGCAATGATGAGAATGGTGATGGAAGAACAGGTGATCCAGATTAAAGAAAACTGGTCTAAGGAGAGAAAGGAAAAAAAGAACAAAAAGAAGAAAGAGGACTTTGATCTACTCAATCTAAGATGGATGAGAGTTCAGGAAAAGTTTCGAGCTATGGGACATCCTGACTGGATTCCCGAGGACGAAAAGAAGAAGAAAACGGGAATCATTGGTAAACTTAAAAGGTGGTGGAACAACGACAGAAAATAAAAGAAGTATCCAAAGGCCCTTTTCAGGGCCACTCATAGGTCTCGAAAAGATAGTAGCTTTCTTTGCCGCCCTTTTTTCCCTTGTCCCTATATAGACCCACCCTGTTCCATTTCCCTTGACGCTATATAGGCCCACCCTGTTCCATTTCCCTTGACTCTCTATAGGCCCACCCTGTTCCATTTCCCTTGACCCTATAGTGCCCCAAGCTGTTTTGACCCTATAGTGCCCCAAGCTGTTTTTGACTGGATTTTCCCTTGACCCTATAAATCTTGACCCTATAGTGCCCCAAGCTGTTTTTGACTGGGTTTTCCATAGACCCTATAGTGCCCCCATATACTACTAACACCGACTATTTCAGTAATGGGTGTCATTTTTAGAATTTGGTTCTACATACATTTAAGTGTCAAGTATTCACTTCATTGGGATTCATATACATCCATATTTCTTTTGGAAGTTCATACGGCAACACAAAGAATCAGCATTAAAGTACGTAGACATTTTTGTAACGAAATGAACATAAAGGCGTGAATCAGTACATAACGGATTGACTGTCGCGCGCTGTGATGTCACAATGAAAGCTACGCATATTAATAAACAAATTCGTACTACCCTCGATTGTGACGATTCCACTAGACACGCTTTTATTTTGACCCACGTTTAGTACTGTAGTTGTAGTTGTTGTAGGATTTAACGCCATTTTTCAGCACGCAATAGGTTATATATGGCGGCCAGTATTAGTGGTGGAGGAAGAACCTGGAAAAATCCACGGAAAGAACCACCGACCCAAGAAAAGCTACTGGCAAACTTTCTCTCATGCCCACATTTGCCGAATCTGAAACTCGAACCCAAGCAGAAAGAGGTGAGATGGCAGTGATCCTTAACGGAGAGTGCTTTAGACCACTCGGCCACTCAGGGACCCCGTTTAGTACTTGACCGAAGTTGTAGAAGTCCCTAGTGATAGATAGTTTTCGTCTAAAATTTCTTGGTGATATTTAAGGTGCAGAACATTCAATAATCAGGCTATAATAGCCTTTGGTTAAAGCCAGTGTTAAATTTAAAAGAACAATTTATACTTAATTTAAAAGGAGTAAATAAGCATACATGACGCATGGAACTTGTACTATAGTGGCTGACAAAAGTAAACGTGATTTATTATGTAAATACTGGCATTAAGAAAGACTTGGTCCAAAGTAACGTAATAAATATAACATAAATACATTAAATCAAAAAGTTAAAATAATTACAAATACATACATTTTATATAGGACGTACATTATTCTTCATTTTCGATGTTCGATTGCTTTCAAAATTCCATGTGCACTGGGCTTTAAATGGATTCCGTCAAATGTCATATACATATATGAACGTAAAGAACACGTTAAGAGATACAGGTATATAATGCTTCTATTGTTTTGCTTGAGTTTGATTGAGTTGTGAGCCTAACTTGTATTGCTTTTCTGTTACAGCAATTAAAAGGACATGAAGGAGGTTAAAACATCCAAATGTGTGTGTGTGTGTGTGTGTGTGTGTGTGTGTTTGTGTGTGTGTGTGTGTGTGTGTGTGTGTGTGTGTGTTTGTAATTACATGTTACCTTAAATATGTTTCGACCTACTTTATTTGGAAAATATTATTGTTCTGTATTTTTTATTTTGATTTAATTTTTGTATGGCTATCATTCTTTCATGAATTGCACGAGGAGTACAAACATTTTAATCAATGAACATTTTTTTTCTTATCTCCCTACAGTAAGAATTATAATTGGCACTTTGCTTTTTGCATTTATTTAATTTGTTTTAGAAAGAATCAATTTTTTGTGGACTTTCTTATCATTTAATATTAATTTGAGATGTTGATGTTATTTTGATAGATCTGAGATGTTGCTTGCACCATGTTCAAAAGTTGATCATTTATTTTCAATTTGTTTACCAAAGGTTCTGAAATATTTCAAGTTTTTATTTTGCCGAGTTTTATGGATATTTAATTTGTATCGCTTGCTGGCATTTTTTCTTTTTCTTCTCTGAATGATTGTACGTGTTAATAATTACTTGACCAGTGGAACAACTATATCAATCTTACAGCAAGCCTAGAAATATCCGAAAGAATAGTTACATCACTTTTACACCAAAACCTCGAAATATCCAAAGGAACAACTACATCATTTTTGCACCAAACCTCGAAATATCCAACGGAACAAGCAGGGACGTCATTTGGGGAGGGCAGGGGGGCAGGAGCATTTGCATGTACTGTAAATGTGCTGTAGCCTATATATGAAAATTAACAAGCCCGTCAAGTCACCTACCTCCTGAAAAAATTGAACTGACGTCCCAGGGAACAAGTACATCAATGTTACACCAAACCTCGTAACATTCAAAGGAGCGGTTACATCAATACTACAACAAACCACGTAAATATTCAAGGGATTAGCTACATCCGTGTTACGCCAAACCTAGACCTATACAAAGGAACTCAAGCAACAATGTTAAACCAAACTTTGAATATCAAAAATTAACAAGCACATCATTGTTACACCTAACCTCAAAATATCCAAAGGAACAAATACAAAATTGTTACACAAAACCTCAAAATATCCAGTGGAAACTGCATCAATGTTACACTAATCCTCGAAATATCCAAAGTAATAGCTACATCAACGGTACAGCAAACCTCGAAATATCCAAAGAAACAAATACATCAATGTTACAGCAAACCTCTAAATAATCGAAGGAACAAGTACATCACTGTTACGTGAAACCTTGAAATATCCAAAGGAACAGCTTATCAATGTTAATCCAAACCTCAAAATATCCAAAGGAACAATTACATGATTGTTACACCAACCTTGATATATCCAAATGAACAACTACATCAATGTTACAGCAAACATTGAAATCTCCAAAGGAACAACTACATCAAACACATTATATATATATATATATATATATATATATATATATATATATATATATATATATATATATATATATATATATATATATATATAACGCTTTCATCTTTTTATTTTACTGCAACAATTATTTCAAACATGAATTCTCATTCCTCTTTCTGAATGTTACGCTTCTTATAATTGCGCAACAACTTTTGGTTAGTGCTATATTAAAAAGTGTCATAATTGCTTCAATTTTTTTAAAAAAAATATTCTGTAACTTTTGTTTTGCTCAACATTTTACATTTCAGATTGTATTATATGTAGCTTGATAAAAAATATTGTAGATTATCTCTTGTGATGTCTTCAGTCATATAATTTATTACTTTGCTAAACATTGGCTACACCTGTAGTCGCCTTATCACGTTTTTCATGTGTGCCATCTTGCTATTAAACAGTTACAGTTGCTTATGCACTGTTTTTATCCTCTGGTTTTATAATTATCATAAATTCGCACCACGTGCACGCTTTAACCTCTTCATGCTCTAATGCGCTATTGCCGTCTTTTCTCCATATCTGTCACATTCTGTAAACTCGTTATCTTTTTAAAACCCGAAAGCATGCGTGCTTCTTAATACATAAAGACTGTTACATGAGTAATTTTTTCAAATATAAGATTACTAATTTAGATAATGTTTTCGCCTTTTGATATCCATAGCAAGCAAAGGACCCTCTCCATTCATCTTTAGTCAAAGTTTGAAAGCAAATTTATTATAAACAAATGAGGGACGAAAAAACAAAGACAGAACATAATTAACATGGTGATCTGTCAGATTTGATCGATTGTAATGTTAACTGTATACAGTGTATTCGTTCGAGTACTACTTTGTAACGTATATTGTCAGCCCCGTGCTCCATCAATAGAAAAAAACCAAAACAATTTCGGACTTGAAACGCCGCCAACCATGTGCTTTACATCTGCAAGTTAGAGTTCCGGATTCTTTCCTCCAACGTAATATGCATAGTCTTTACATTCTGAATCGAAGACATTGCATACAAAGATTGCAGACAATGGTAACTATAAGGTGCGAGATGCAGCATTAACATGAAATTAGTGGTTGAACTGGTAACCGGCAATATAACCCACCGTGTGGAGTATGTCAAGAGGTGTAATTACACGTGTCACATACCTAAAATATATGATACAGGTATATTACCATACATAAAACCGTAGCCAGGTGATAATGTTATTGACGCACGCATCTTCCATCACCTATGATGAAGAGATATTCATTCGGCACATACTACTTGGGCTATCGATAAGCTTTTTTAAATGTTGTATGGATAATCAATTAATTCAGCCAAAGAGTAAATTTTGTCCTTTTTGAATATAGGTGTACTCGTAAATACGTGATTTCCATCTAAGTTTGCAAACCTCTCAACATTGGTCAATACATTCCCACCCCCACCCCCACTCCACCCCACCTCCACCCCCACTCCACCCCACCCCCGGCAGCTACAATTTTAGTGAAAGGACATGATTCATTGTTTTTCCTTAATCATTAAAATAAAGTCGAATTTTTTTTAACCGTAAGTTGAATATTTGTAACCACTTTTTCTAGATGAGCCTGGATTTTACTAATTTTTTTTGCTGCAAATCTATTTATGTTAAGTGCTGATCACAAACCATTGTTCTTATATTTAGATGCATATCCAATGGAACAACTACATCGTTGTTACACCAAACTCGAAATATCCAAAGAAACAAGTACATCAATGTTACAGCAAAACTCGAAATATTCGAAGGAACAAGTACATAACCGTTACATGAAACCTCGAAATATCCAAAGGAATAACTTATCAATCTTAATCCAAACCTCAAAATATCCAAAGAAATAGCTACAACAATGTTACACCCAACCTCAAAATATTCAAAGGAACAACTATATCAGTTTTACTCCAAACCTCGAAATATTCAGAGGAATTGCTACTTCAATGTTACACAAAACCAAGCAAATATTCAAAGGAACAGCTATATCATTTTTTCACCAAACCTCGAAATATCCAAAGAATAAGTACATCACTGTTACACCAAGCCTCGAAAGATTCAAAAGGAATAGCTACATAAATGCTACTAAATATTCCAAGGAACAACAACAACAATGTGAAACAAAACCTATAAATATAAAATTGAACAAGCAGGGACGTCATTTGGGGAGGGCAGGGGGCAGGAGCTTTTGCATGTGCTGTAAATGTGTTGTAGCCTATATACGAAAATAAACAAGCCCGTCAAAACCATCCCCACCCCCTCTGAAAACCTCGAAATCGCTCTGGTGACATACTGGTTAGAGCGACCGCCACGGAAGCGGGAGGTAGTAGGTTCGATCCCCGGCCGAGTCATGCTAAATACTTACAAAAATGGTACTAACATCTGCCTCGCTTGGCGCTCAGCATTAAGAGGTTAGTGTTAAGACTGGTCGGCCTGGTGTCAGGTTAATGTGACTGAGTGGGACATCATGCTACATGTATGCAGCATGACGCCCAAGTGCAGGTCATCACTATAAACTGTCTCACTGCAGACGTTGTAGCGATGTGACTAAAATATTGTTAAAAGCTACCTTACAAATTCTAATCAAACAAAGAAACAAACCAGACCTCGACATATTTAAAAGAACAACTACGTCAATGTTAAACCAAACCTCGTAACATTCAAAGGAACGGTTACATCAATATCACACCAAACCTCGTAAATATTCAAAGGATTAGCTACATCAATGTTACGCCAAAACTATAAATATACAAAGGAATGGCTACATCAATGCTAAACTGAACTCGAAATATTCAGTGGAACAACTACATCATTATTACACAAAATCTCAAACTGCATCAGTGGAACAACTGCATCAGTGTTACACGAAACCTCAAAACATCAAATGGAACAACTACGTCATTGTTACACCAAGCCTCGACATATTCAATGGAACAACTAAATCAGTGTTACACCAAACCTCGAAATATCCAATGGAACAACTACATCATTGCTACATAAAACCTCAAACTTTATCAGTCGAACAACTGCATCAGTATTACACCAAGTCTGGAAATATCCAATGGAACAACTACATCATTGTTAAACCAAACCTCGTTATATCCAATGAAACAACTACATCAATGTTAACCCAAACCTCGATATATCCAAATAAACAAGTACATCAATATTACACCAAACCTGAAAACATCAAATGGAACAAATACTTCATTGTTACACCAAACCTTGACATATCCAATGGAACAACTCAATCAATGTTACACGAAACATCGACATATTCAAGCGAACAATTACATCATTGTTACACCAAATCTCGAAATATTCAAAGGAACAAATGTATCAATTTTACACCAAACCTTGAAATATCCACAGGAAGTACAATCTATGCAATGCCTAATCAAGCTGCTAGTAAACGAAATCACCTGAAAGTGTTCGAATTTTACAAAATATCCATTTTAGCATTAGTATTCAATAGTGTATATTTTCGAAACATCTCGAATTGTCTGACCAAAAAGGGTATACTATCGTACGAGTTTTCCAAAATGAAAACCCGTAAGTTGTCATTTTTTTGTGAGTGAGAAACCCTTCTATAATCAACAATGAATAACGAGAAATCAGTATCTTTTCACTCAACTTTGTCTTTATTTAAGACGCATGTTATCTTTTTATTTTACTGCAACAATCCTTTGAAACATGAATTCTCATTCCTCTTTATGAAAGTTACGTTGTTTTTTTATTATTGAGCAACAACTTTTGTTGAGTGCTATATTAAAGTTTATAATACCGTCATAATTGCCTCAATTTTGTAAATTTTCTATAACTTTTGTTTTGCTCAAAATGTCATCACTGACGTATTTTACATTGCAGATTGTATTATATGTAGCTTGATAAAGAAATATTGTAAATTATCTCTTGTGATGTCTTCAGTCATATAATTTAGTACTTTGCTAAACATTGGCTACACTTGTAGTCGCCTTATCACGTTTTTCATGTGTGCCATCTTGCTATTAAACAGTTACAGTTGCTGATGCACTGTTTTTATCCTCTGGTTTTATAATTATCATAACTTCGCACCACGTGCACGCTTTAACCTCTCCATGCTCTAATGCGCTGTTGCCGTCTTTTCTCCATATCTGTCACATTCTGTTGTTACATATATTTGATATGTCATTTATATTTATTTGTATTGTTTGTTGGTTAGATTCAAATTTGGCATTTTTTAAGTTTAAGATTCGCTCATTTGGGGGCTGGGGGGGGGGGGTGACTAGTACTTTACAAAACAAGCTTTTAAAATGATTGGTTGGTTCCAAGGACATTATGGAGCTTTGTATAAACATCTTTCTATTTTTAGTTGGGTCATATGGTGGGTACGTGAGTTTTTGAATGTAAATTTGTTCTGAAAGATTCTAGAAGATCACGTGACTCTTTTCTTGTTTACGTAAAAACAGATATATAAATTATGTTTTGAGAGCGAACTAAGGAGTAGAAATTGGGCTGTTAGAATATTAAGTTGTGTCGTTTTGAGTTACCTTGTATTGGAAATTATTTCAATTCGTTTGGATTGAAGAGGATCTATTTTGTTATTTATCTGGAAAAGAATTGTGCTCATAGAATTTTTATTAACAAGAACTGACTTCATCAAGTGACATCGTCTTCCATATTGGATACTTCGTTGGGATTCGAACTTAGAATAATTTGGACATTTATTGCAAGGACTTTTGCAATTTCTCTAGTGGATAATATTTTGATTTATTTTTTGGATTAATTTTGAAATTGATTCTTAAAACCGTAATATTATTTTTCTTTCTTGTAAAATGTTTGTGCTTAATAAATTGTTTATTAAGTTTTTACAAACTTGTTATTTTCACTCTTTCTATGTTGCTGTTTATTCGAGACTAAGCACGTAACACTGTAAACTCGTTATCTTTTCAAAACCCGAAAGCATGCATGCTTCTTAATACTGTACATAAAGACTGTTACATGAGTAATCCTTTCAAATAAAAATTATGAAACGAGTTTAATAAATTTGGATCTTGTTTTCACCTTTTGAAATCCTTGGCAAGCAAAGGACCCTCTCCATTCATCTTTAGTCAAAGTCTGAAACCAAATTTTAAACATACGAGGGACGAAAAAATAAAACCAAAACAAAACATAATTGACATGGTGATCTGCCAGATTCGATCGATTGTAATGTTAGCTGTATACAGTATATTCGTTCGAGTACTACTTTGTAACGTACGTTATCAGCCCCGTGCTCCATCAATACAAAAACCAAAACAATTTCGGACTTGAAACACCGCCAATCATGTGCTTTACAACTGCAAGTTAGAGTTCCGGACTCTTTCCTCCAACGTAAAATGCACGGTCTTTACATTCTGAATCGAAGACATTGCATACAAAGATTGCAGACAATGGTAACTATAAGGTGCGAGATGCAGCATTAACATGAAATTAGTGGTTGAACTGGTAACCGGCAATATAACCCACCGTGTGGAGTATGTCAAGAGGTGTAATTACACGTGTCACATACCTAAAATATATGATACAGGTATATTACCATACATAAAACCGTAGCCAGGTGATAATGTTATTGACGCACGCATCTTCCATCACCTATGATGAAGAGATATTCAGTCGGCACATACTACTTGGGCTATCGATAAGCTTTTTTAAATGTTGTATGGATAATCAATTAATTCAGCCAAAGAGTAAATTTTGTCCTTTTTGAATATAGGTGTACTCGTAAATGCGTGATTTCCATCTAAGTTTGCAAACCTCTCAACATTGGTCAATACATTCCCACCCCCACCCCCACTCCACCCCACCTCCACCCCCACTCCACCCCACCCCCGGCAGCTACAATTTTAGTGAAAGGACATGATTCATTGTTTTTCCTTAATCATTAAAATAAAGTCGAATTTTTTTTAACCGTAAGTTGAATATTTGTAACCACTTTTTCTAGATGAGCCTGGATTTTACTAATTTTTTTTTGCTGCAAATCTATTTATGTTAAGTGCTGATCACAAACCATTGTTCTTATATTTAGATGCATATCCAATGGAACAACTACATCGTTGTTACACCAAACTCGAAATATCCAAAGAAACAAGTACATCAATGTTACAGCAAAACTCGAAATATTCGAAGGAACAAGTACATAACCGTTACATGAAACCTCGAAATATCCAAAGGAATAACTTATCAATCTTAATCCAAACCTCAAAATATCCAAAGAAATAGCTACAACAATGTTACACCCAACCTCAAAATATTCAAAGGAACAACTATATCAGTTTTACTCCAAACCTCGAAATATTCAGAGGAATTGCTACTTCAATGTTACACAAAACCAAGCAAATATTCAAAGGAACAGCTATATCATTTTTTCACCAAACCTCGAAATATCCAAAGAATAAGTACATCACTGTTACACCAAGCCTCGAAAGATTCAAAAGGAATAGCTACATAAATGCTACTAAATATTCCAAGGAACAACAACAACAATGTGAAACAAAACCTATAAATATAAAATTGAACAAGCAGGGACGTCATTTGGGGAGGGCAGGGGGCAGGAGCTTTTGCATGTGCTGTAAATGTGTTGTAGCCTATATACGAAAATAAACAAGCCCGTCAAAACCATCCCCACCCCCTCTGAAAACCTCGAAATCGCTCTGGTGACATACTGGTTAGAGCGACCGCCACGGAAGCGGGAGGTAGTAGGTTCGATCCCCGGCCGAGTCATGCTAAATACTTACAAAAATGGTACTAACATCTGCCTCGCTTGGCGCTCAGCATTAAGAGGTTAGTGTTAAGACTGGTCGGCCTGGTGTCAGGTTAATGTGACTGAGTGGGACATCATGCTACATGTATGCAGCATGACGCCCAAGTGCAGGTCATCACTATAAACTGTCTCACTGCAGACGTTGTAGCGATGTGACTAAAATATTGTTAAAAGCTACCTTACAAATTCTAATCAAACAAAGAAACAAACCAGACCTCGACATATTTAAAAGAACAACTACGTCAATGTTAAACCAAACCTCGTAACATTCAAAGGAACGGTTACATCAATATCACACCAAACCTCGTAAATATTCAAAGGATTAGCTACATCAATGTTACGCCAAAACTATAAATATACAAAGGAATGGCTACATCAATGCTAAACTGAACTCGAAATATTCAGTGGAACAACTACATCATTATTACACAAAATCTCAAACTGCATCAGTGGAACAACTGCATCAGTGTTACACGAAACCTCAAAACATCAAATGGAACAACTACGTCATTGTTACACCAAGCCTCGACATATTCAATGGAACAACTAAATCAGTGTTACACCAAACCTCGAAATATCCAATGGAACAACTACATCATTGCTACATAAAACCTCAAACTTTATCAGTCGAACAACTGCATCAGTATTACACCAAGTCTGGAAATATCCAATGGAACAACTACATCATTGTTAAACCAAACCTCGTTATATCCAATGAAACAACTACATCAATGTTAACCCAAACCTCGATATATCCAAATAAACAAGTACATCAATATTACACCAAACCTGAAAACATCAAATGGAACAAATACTTCATTGTTACACCAAACCTTGACATATCCAATGGAACAACTCAATCAATGTTACACGAAACATCGACATATTCAAGCGAACAATTACATCATTGTTACACCAAATCTCGAAATATTCAAAGGAACAAATGTATCAATTTTACACCAAACCTTGAAATATCCACAGGAAGTACAATCTATGCAATGCCTAATCAAGCTGCTAGTAAACGAAATCACCTGAAAGTGTTCGAATTTTACAAAATATCCATTTTAGCATTAGTATTCAATAGTGTATATTTTCGAAACATCTCGAATTGTCTGACCAAAAAGGGTATACTATCGTACGAGTTTTCCAAAATGAAAACCCGTAAGTTGTCATTTTTTTGTGAGTGAGAAACCCTTCTATAATCAACAATGAATAACGAGAAATCAGTATCTTTTCACTCAACTTTGTCTTTATTTAAGACGCATGTTATCTTTTTATTTTACTGCAACAATCCTTTGAAACATGAATTCTCATTCCTCTTTATGAAAGTTACGTTGTTTTTTTATTATTGAGCAACAACTTTTGTTGAGTGCTATATTAAAGTTTATAATACCGTCATAATTGCCTCAATTTTGTAAATTTTCTATAACTTTTGTTTTGCTCAAAATGTCATCACTGACGTATTTTACATTGCAGATTGTATTATATGTAGCTTGATAAAGAAATATTGTAAATTATCTCTTGTGATGTCTTCAGTCATATAATTTAGTACTTTGCTAAACATTGGCTACACTTGTAGTCGCCTTATCACGTTTTTCATGTGTGCCATCTTGCTATTAAACAGTTACAGTTGCTGATGCACTGTTTTTATCCTCTGGTTTTATAATTATCATAACTTCGCACCACGTGCACGCTTTAACCTCTCCATGCTCTAATGCGCTGTTGCCGTCTTTTCTCCATATCTGTCACATTCTGTTGTTACATATATTTGATATGTCATTTATATTTATTTGTATTGTTTGTTGGTTAGATTCAAATTTGGCATTTTTTAAGTTTAAGATTCGCTCATTTGGGGGCTGGGGGGGGGGGGTGACTAGTACTTTACAAAACAAGCTTTTAAAATGATTGGTTGGTTCCAAGGACATTATGGAGCTTTGTATAAACATCTTTCTATTTTTAGTTGGGTCATATGGTGGGTACGTGAGTTTTTGAATGTAAATTTGTTCTGAAAGATTCTAGAAGATCACGTGACTCTTTTCTTGTTTACGTAAAAACAGATATATAAATTATGTTTTGAGAGCGAACTAAGGAGTAGAAATTGGGCTGTTAGAATATTAAGTTGTGTCGTTTTGAGTTACCTTGTATTGGAAATTATTTCAATTCGTTTGGATTGAAGAGGATCTATTTTGTTATTTATCTGGAAAAGAATTGTGCTCATAGAATTTTTATTAACAAGAACTGACTTCATCAAGTGACATCGTCTTCCATATTGGATACTTCGTTGGGATTCGAACTTAGAATAATTTGGACATTTATTGCAAGGACTTTTGCAATTTCTCTAGTGGATAATATTTTGATTTATTTTTTGGATTAATTTTGAAATTGATTCTTAAAACCGTAATATTATTTTTCTTTCTTGTAAAATGTTTGTGCTTAATAAATTGTTTATTAAGTTTTTACAAGCTTGTTATTTTCACTCTTTCTATGTTGCTGTTTATTCGAGACTAAGCACGTAACACTGTAAACTCGTTATCTTTTCAAAACCCGAAAGCATGCATGCTTCTTAATACTGTACATAAAGACTGTTACATGAGTAATCCTTTCAAATAAAAATTATGAAACGAGTTTAATAAATTTGGATCTTGTTTTCACCTTTTGAAATCCTTGGCAAGCAAAGGACCCTCTCCATTCATCTTTAGTCAAAGTCTGAAACCAAATTTTAAACATACGAGGGACGAAAAAATAAAACCAAAACAAAACATAATTGACATGGTGATCTGCCAGATTCGATCGATTGTAATGTTAGCTGTATACAGTATATTCGTTCGAGTACTACTTTGTAACGTACGTTATCAGCCCCGTGCTCCATCAATACAAAAACCAAAACAATTTCGGACTTGAAACACCGCCAATCATGTGCTTTACAACTGCAAGTTAGAGTTCCGGACTCTTTCCTCCAACGTAAAATGCACGGTCTTTACATTCTGAATCGAAGACATTGCATACAAAGATTGCAGACAATGGTAACTATAAGGTGCGAGATGCAGCATTAACATGAAATTATTGGTTGTAATGGTAACACAAAATGTAACCCACCGTGTGGAGTATGTCATGAGGTGTAATTACACGTGTCACATACCTGATGTATATGATACAGGTATATTACCATACATAAAACCGTAGCCAGGTGATAATGTTATTGACGCACGCATCTTCAGTCATCTATGATAAAGAGATATTCATTCGGCACATACCACTTGGGTTATCGATAAGCTTTTTTAAATGTTGTATGGCTAATCAATTAATTCAGCAAGAGTAAGTTTTGTCCTTTTTGAATACATGTGTACTCGTAAATGCGTGATTTCAATATAAGTTTGCAAACCTCTCAACATTGGTAAATACATTTTTTTCCCCCGGTGGTCTGGTCTTCGCTTACCGGTTAACATTTATTCCAATGGAAATTTGTCAGCTACGATTTCAGTGACAGGAAATGATTCATTGTCCTTCCTTAATCATTAAAATAAAGTCGATTTTAATTTTGCCTTAAGGTGGATATTGTTATCTACTTTTCTAGATGAATCAAATCCATTTCTGTTAAGTACTTATCACAAAATCATTAATGTTATATTTAGATTCCTTTCGAAGACAGATGCCATGAAAATTATATCTATAACCCAAATGCTTATATTTTATAAATTATGTTTATTGAACCAAAAAGAATTCGTTGCAAATAATAATGAAATACTACTACTACTTTTACTACTATCACTAATAATAATAATAATTTTGACGACTTGAAAACGATTCGTTATAAATTCTTGCAAATGGTATAAATGCTAGCTGCAATTACCCTTTATAAGACCATGACTAAAAAGTTAATTGTTTAGAAGATTTATAACGAGTATTCTTTGTTGTGATACAAATTTGCAGGTATTATCGAAAAGGATATTATCGAAAAGAGAAATTACACTATTTACTGGGAACGGAAAGTATTTGCACACTTATGTCATACAGTTTCCTTTTTTTGCATAGATAATAAAATGTAGCGCATTTTCTTTTACGACCTGTAAGAGTACAATACTCCCCGTAGTGGAAATAGTAGAATTACATTATCTCTTCCTAGCTTGTCCCAAAGTAAGAATTACAATTGTAAAAGGGAGATCAATACTGTCATTAACTTATCTATGAAAGAGAAACAAAAATCAGATAAACAGCAGCTCTCAACAAACATAGCATCTTTAAACAGCAATTCGACACTCACGTATGTGTGAGACCAACATTTAATGTACCGCCGTATGACACTCACTTTCATGTGAGACTAGCAATTAGTGTATTGTAGTATAACACATTTCTGCGCGAGACCGGTAATTAGGATATCGCCATATAAAAGTCAAACCTTAACACATTAATACACATGCATCACCGAATAATACTATCGCTGCCAAAGGAGCCTCATGCGATTTACAGGCATGTTGTCAGCTTGAAAGATGTTCAAGCCAAAGGTACCTCAAATATTCATATTGCCCCTAAATATCATGTACAGTTTCAAATCGACAGAACGTTAATATTTTTCATGAACATTTCGACACACACCAAAATTTCAAACTTTTTTCATTATAGTGGGTAAGTGTAAAAATAAAATACCTTCATTATTATATTATGTGGTATCGTGATGAGCAGGGCGCGCTTTGTCAACTCATGCGATAGGTCAGTTTGGTGCAAAAACTACATGTGTAATGCATGCAGGCTCCGTTCATAATAATACAAGTTTAATGCGCACAGGATCTGTGCAATATAGCACACTTGTAACGCATGGTTTCCGTGCAAAATACTACACGTGTTATGCAAGCAGGCTCAGTTTAAATAGTACATGTGTATAACATTCCGGCTCAGTGCAAAGTAACGCGTGTGATATTTTAACAAGAAGTGAAGCTACTAGTACGATAAATCAACTCCCCAGATCTGTGTTGACACTGATGAACAATACGTATATAGATAGATGTCAATAGATGCCATATGATTTATTAGAATGTGCAGTTTGGACTTTTGCATATACCTGGTAATAGCCATATCTGTCCCGAAATTCAAAATGGCCACATCACTGGGTTGTGCTATTCCACCTTGATGTCGCAAACCATAGTGTTTCATCCAGAAATATTATGTATATATCACCAAAAGATCCTCCAGCCGACGTTAGCTAACTGCTACGAGAAATACCGGTAAGTAAATAAAATGTTCATAGATGTATGCCGACAAGACTGTCTACAGAGTTTTCCAGTTTTTAATTAAGAAGCGATATCAGACACTGAATCGCCCAAGTGCCGTAGTATTACCGGATATTGTCATTTCCAGTAATTACAAATATAAATGAGCAATTTTGCATCTCCTGGGAATTGAACAAATGACATGATTCAATTTAAAACTGTTTTATAACATGTGTGCATGAGATCTGTATTTAAATAGGCTAAAATGACAAAGGAACAAACCTCATTAAACGATTCTAAAAATGCTTTATTGCGAGCTTTGAACAAACATTTCATTGCATTCAAAAACAACATACAAGACAAATACACTAGCAAAAAGTCTTAACTAATATCATGATACCGCTACTAAGCAGCTAAGAACCATCTGAAGAGACAAGAATATATGTCTGAAAACTATAATCATACTATTGAGAGTACAAGTCATCTCAATCGTTTTTGTATTCAAGTAAGGTCTGGAACCTGACAGCATAATTACAACTAAGAATCCAGGAATAATTCCTGTGGTTGGCTTTAGAGTTTATCCACGTAGACCTCGATCCCTCCAATACCTGGAACTCTTGGGTCCCTCTAGCCACTCTGGAGACCCCAGACGGCTCTACACTTTCCGGATGCTCCGGATACTAGACTCTGAACAGCACTGGATAACACCGGACATTCCAGATAATGTAAACTCCAGATACTTGATATCACAGGATACTCCTGACACTAGACACTCCAGATACTGAAAAGTTCGACAGCTGGGATAACCATACACTGGATATCACTGGACAAGACTGGACACTCTGGAAGCTGCACATTCAAGACACTGGACAGCACCGGACAACACCAGACATTCCAGACACTGGGCAACTCTACAGCTGGAGATGTGCGAGTCTTTATAGTAGATTGCCGACCGACAAGACGTTCCGTAAAGTGATAAACATGCGGCGAAGTATTTATACACAGATATTGTCTGTGAATTGAAGCCATTCGGTTCATCTCATCAAAGGCACTTCGCAAGTGCGGTATAGGATGAACGGAACTCACTATTTTGAAATACGACACAATATACATTAAGCACCACCAGGTATCGTTGTATACCAAAACGAAACTCTAGTACACGAATTTAATAAATAAATAAAAAGGGTTTATGCAATTCCATGAGAATACCTCCCCCTTAAGAAAGAGGTAACACTTTTGGAAAAATCACGGAATGTGGACACAAACCATTGTTACAACACTCAATTTTGTATTTTGAAGTACTGAAAAAATATCTGATAATTACCCCAACCTAAAAACTCAGCACTCACATTTTCTGATCATCGACTCAGTATTGATGGTGCCAGTGTTAATGGTGGAGCAAGAATCCGGAAAGAACCACCGGCCCACGAGAAGCTACTGGCAAGCTTTCTCACATAACCACCTTGGCTGAATCCGAGACTCGAACCCACGCGGACATAGGTGATATGGCAGTGATCTGTAACGGAGAGCGCTTTAGACCACTCGGCTACTTGTGGCCCCTGCACGTTATACTGACGAAATGAGTGAATATCTCGCCTCTCTCGGGTTTGCTGTACTTAAACTTATTGCAAAACCCTTACTCGATTAGCTCGTATTTCTTCAAAAGTGGTTTTTCATGGCGAGATAATTTAGTGAATCGGCCAGGGATAAACATGAATACACGTCTAATGCTTTACCCCAAAATAGCGCGTTAATATGAAGCAACCAATCTTTTTTTCTACATTTTTGTACGTACAGTTAGCATACCGTTCGAACCTGTTTAGATAACTATCAATGTTATCTTTAATGGGGGCAACTTTGGACCTCTCGGTTTAAAATAATGTTTTCACTCCCTTTTAGTTTGCAATATCTCAGAATTGTTTTGATAGTCCCTAGTTCTATCTTCTAACTTGTTTTTCCCTTTCTAACGACTTGTTATTTATATCTTTTAACAGTTCTATCTTTTCCCTTTCTATTTCCCCTTACCATTTTATCCATTCCGTTTCGACCTGCTTTAATAATTCTATCTTCCCTCTCTACCTTTATAAACTCCTGTCTGGCTTACCTTTCTAGCTCTCGTTTCCCCTAGTTTCCTTTCTTTTAACTTCTGATCCCTTTCCCTAACATGCTCTTCACGAACGAAATTTCACAGGAACTACCCCTTGTAGCTAAACAGTTTCCCCAAGTCGACAAGTTCTTTCATTGATGACATTTCCAAAGTTTGGTTTGACCAACCTAAAGTGCAGTACTAAACAAAATGCGTAATTACTATTTAAACAACCCGTATTTTCATTATCGAAAGGCAACATAAACATGAAACGTAAAGTAATATTATGTGTCTACTTAACCTCACTGTCTTGTCAAGAAAAACACAAAAGATCATACAATTATAATGAAATAATATTAGTGTTAAATCGGAAATGATCCCACTTCTGACACCTTTGTAACAAGATAACCGGGTGGGATTTATAGATTGAGAACAGAACATGTTTGACGATGATATAAATACAATGTTTATAAATGAATGACTCGAATGAGCAATTCACTATGAATACGTGCGTGTATATATAAAAACGAATATATGTAATAATGAAACATATAAATAAATTGTTTTACAAAATACAAAGACAAGGGGTGACTGATTTATAGTGATTTCACAAGAACAAGATGGATATAATAGTTTACTCAGCTAGTAAACAATGTAGAATTTTACTCCTGTAGTAAAATGAATTCACTCAGATAGTGATGATATGCGAACAAAAGGGGAAATATATACAACTTATCTTTACAGTTCCGAAAGTTACAATGGGTTTTACGAACCCAAATATTAGCTCACGGCTAATAGATTAAATGTAAGGAGATACCTTTTAATAACACTGTAAATAGTCGACTCAATGAAGAAGGTGAGTTCATAAAGAAATGTTGTATAGAGCAAGGTATATTTTATATTACATTGGTGCATTTACACTTATTTGTAATACTACCTTCTTTCTTTATTGAATCTCGTGTTCAAACGTTTTTAATTCCATTATTTGGTGAATGGAAGGAGGCAAAGATTTTCTATCTGAAGTTTTCGGTTTCTTGCATAGATCAATGTTTTCTATACAACATTTTATAATACCCCATAATGCATAATGAACAATTATAGGACCTAGTTAAGCTATTTTGATTCTTATATTTCTTTTTCTATGGCTGTAATAAAATATGTTAAAGACTACAGATTTTAAAGCGGTATCTTCTTTATACATAGTTACCAGTGCACATGAACAAAAATATTTTCGTTCTTGTATTCTATTTATTAAAAATCATTTCACTAACTTGACATAAACTATGCAATCACTGACAAATCAGGGCAATGAACTTTGAACCCTCCAGCAGTTTAAAGTTTTGTCTTACTAACGTTTCCCACGCCTTTCAGAGATTGGCTACATCTTATCTTCAATTGCATTCTTCATCTATATACTTTTCAGCAAATACACATCTGCATACAGCTCTAAAAGTTTCGATTTAAAAAAAATATACTGTACAATACTGAATGTACCTTCTATGCATTTATAAAAAAAATATCTAATACTATCTTTATTTTACCGATTCAAATTAAATGTTAACTTTTTCAATATAATCAGGCTTTTCTCATTACTAAAACATTGTCCAGTCTCAATATAATTAAACATGAGACGTTTTAATATAATACTAGCTTTGAAATGTTTTTCACATACTGACAGGAACAGCACTTAGGACCGTGTGTTATATTAACAACTTTGTCAGCTTCTTTTACTTGTAAACATTAGCATGGAAATTTAATCTACCTTCTGATTTAATTGCATCATAAAACAAATTGATTACAATACTGATATGGTATATTTTGACTAATCCAGTTCCCTGGGGACATTGCTAGAGATTTGCAAGATTGACGTTGCCTGGGCTTTGCTAGTGAAAGTTCTGTATTCTAGTTTTATGAATCATTCAAATAAAATAAAAGCTGAGACGGTGTGAGTGTAAATTGGCACAGCTGTAATCAATTTAGATACAGATCTAAATTTAAACATAAGAGAGTAAAGGCTGAATGTTTGTGTAGCTAGATGTTTTGCCCAATGAATTTTCCCACAGTCGAATTTACTGGAACAACATTAGAGGGTCAACATTCGACTTTTTCGGCGACTTAAACTGAGGCGCTGACTATATAGGTCACGTAGTTTATGTATAAAAACAATTACTAAATCTGTTAATGTCGCTGTTTGAGACATGAGAAAAGTAACATTTGTCTTTCTTCTGATCATGAAGACGATACGCACGACCTAATTACCCATTAAGTACACTAAGCACGTGCTTAGGGCACCAGCCCAACAGGGACACCAGACAAATTAAAATAGTTTATGATAAAATTGAAAGAATTATATATGGCCATTTCGATCTGCATGTATGAGTATTTTGATTTGGAATGATGGCAATACGATTAGTTTTCTTGCACTGTAGGTTTGACATTGGTGTTTCGTATACACATTTCTGTACTTTAAAAAAGCCTTATCGTGTCATTATTTTCACTTGTAATATTGATTGTCTGATTTTAAGATTTGAATTACAGTGACATAATAACAGATGCAGTGCGCTGTTATCGATAAAAATACAACATGTTTTTAAATATAGACGGAAGTGTCTCTATTAATAGCCTATCATTCCGATGCAATAAATAATTGATTGGCAACTTGTAAACTTCACACTCTACTGACATATATAATTTCACCCGTCCAGTTCATGTAACACTTTAAAAAACAGCAAAAGGGTTAAATAATCACATGTATTATGAAGACAAAGGTATTATGTGTATATATGTAAATAGTTTAGCCTTATTCAGTGTCTACTCAGTGCTTGGATTGTCTCTTGTATTCATTAAATGGAGCATCTCTTATCACTGTCCAGTAAGTCGGCAAGTACTGATGGGAACTGTGTGTCCTGATAAGGTTTCTGTATTGTTGCAATGTCCTGGCGAATTGATCGTAGTGCTTTTCGCTCACTGCTCCTCAGTTTGGTGGGGGAAAATCTCAATGAGAGTGCGAACTATGTATCCTTAGTGACATGTTGCAATCAGTGCTTTTGTATGCCTTGAGGAAGTTTTCCACCAATTCCCTGTAAATGCCTATCTTGTTGTTTCCGAAAATATGTTGCCACTAATTGGAAGGCTTTCAATGCCATCTTTTACTTGCCACACAGTGTATGGTCGAATACATCATCTCGAAGTTCACGAATCTCAGGATCAACAAAGACACTTTCAATTATTTTAGCATCACTTTACCTTGGAAGTTTTCCACTAAGGTACTTGAAAGCTGCTTGTGTTTTGTCCTTGATCTTAAGAAAGTTCTTCATCAAACCCATCGCGTTGTGCAATGGTGGTAACAATCTTTCTTGATTCAACAAGTAGCAGATGCTGAACACTTTTCCTCAGCCCCCAATGACTTTCAGAATGGTAAATCTTTCTTTATATTGTGGGAATCACTCCACGACTATCCCATTCGCAGAGAAAACAGAAGTACTTTGTGTATCCAGTCTGCAGACCAAGCCATAGAGCAAAATATTGGTCAAAGTTTATGCACCTCAAAATTATTTCATATTTTCACATGTTTCCTTCATATGGACTGCATGAAAAACTGGAATTGATGTCAAAAACGTTGCCATTGTGTAGCAAAACAGATTTAAGACTCGTCTTCAATGAATCAAAACATATTGAAGACTCGTCTTCAATGAATCAAAACGGATTTAAGACTCATATTCAATGAATCAAGAAACAGTTTTCACTCATCTGGAACATAAACGATGTTCAGGGTCGCCATCACACTGCGATTATGTTGCAGACCACAAGATCCTCATCCATATGGTTGAATGGGACAAGATTATTGTGTTAAGTGGTCACAACACCCATTTGATGCTGAAGGATTACATTACACGCATTAGAGTAAATGATAATTTGCCTGCAGGTGCACCCTCACGTATATAAAAGTACTATATTGTTTTATCTGCATATTATGTGTAAGTAACGAAACATCTTTCTATGTAAGTTTAATTTGTCATATATGTAAAGGAAGACGTTTTCGGGAAATATTTATTTTTTATGATGTGAAGTGTTATGCATATTAAATGTATATTGTGTGCTTGAATTCTATCAGTGGCTGAGTGTTGAGGATAGAGTTGTTGCATTTCTTACCTTTTTATGACGTGTGAAACGAGATACTTATAAGAATTTGATTTCATGACCTAACCTATTTGTTATGACAGTTTAAATGTGTGATCAGATACAATACGAGAGGAATTATTTATTTAAATCATTCTTTGGAATTACTAAGTCCTCATCGAATTGGATTAAGACATTATTTTGGAATTATTGGGAACTCATTTGAAGACATTATGGATCGTGTATTTGTGATACGTCAGGATATTCTGTACATTTTGTTCATCTGGATATCCAAGCCTATTGGTATACAGGGACATTCAAAACTATTGTATATTAGGACAATCAGCTGTTGGAATTCATTCAGAACGTTCAAATTTTTTGGACCTGAAATATGGCATATGATTATTGGAGATTTAATTCACAATGGTGCAAGTGTCTCTTACTTTGTAACATAGAGAAATAAACTAATTGTTTATTTAACTACATTTTTGGGTTTCGCTTCTTTCTATTACATAGTTTAAAATCTAGAGTCGTACAGTATGTATTTATGTGTGTGTGTGTGTATGTATGTATGTATGTATGTATGTGTGTGTGTGTGTGTGTGTGTGTGTGTGTGTAACCAGTATCATCCATCAAAAATTTTATAGCACACTACATTCTCTAGAATGGAGAATCAGTTTAATATCGAAAATAATCAGGAACAATGTTATAAACAAATTGATATTATTATTGGCTCATTTGCACGACAGTGAACATAAACAAGCATTATGTTATCAAACAATTCTATCTGCGTTCATTCCATTCGAAAATATTTGTCATAGAATGAGAAAGTTTTCTTAAATTATTTCTTCAATCCTTGTGTTCTTCTATTGTTTGTGGTGAATCTTGAATTCATTTATTTGTTATGTCGGTGAAAAATATCAAACTCATTTTTACGACAATTGAAACTATTGAGAATGTCTTTTGCTAAACTTTATTTAAGACGAGCAATTCCAGTTTTCCCAAGAACTCAGTGTTTCCGAATTATTACAGTAGAATCCGTAACAAAAGGACTCGCTTCTTCCTTCAACAGTAATCTCTCCTGGTTGGATCCATCTTTCGCCAGTGTAACAGCCTGTTTACCGTTGTGTCGTGCTTGGTTGCTGTGTATTGGGCCATGTCGATATTTCGGTATTGCAATTCCAGTCATCCCAGTAAATGATCTGCCCGTTTTCGCTGCAAATGGACCCGAAACACCATGATCCTTCTGTTCTACGTGAAATTTCTTCCCCAGGCCGGAAATGGCGGCCTTCAATAATACATCCGCTATGGGATACTGGAGGCATCGGGGTTAAACATCCTTCTTGAAATAGGGTCAAAAGGTAAAAAAGACCAACAATTTTATTCTGAAACAAAAAATAAATCGTATTATACCATTCAATGCTTATTGCTCGAATTAGGTTCCATTACTTCTCGGAGAAGTAAGCACAGACTTTCAAAGTAAATTTACATCGGATTCACTTGACTTAAATCACTGTAAGTATTAGTACTCGAGCTTTCAACAAACTAGGACAGAATATACAGTATTAATCAGATGCATGATCGTCGTTGGTTTGGATATTGTTGTTTTTAAAATATCATCAAGATTACGTACGGGATGACCTTTTAATTTTCGAAGGATAAGGTAACTCGAGGAGTAGAAATAGGATTTTAGTTTGAAGCATTATATATTCTTTTTCCTTCAAAAACATTTTAATGCTTTGCAACTAATATGATGCAAATGTATAGTTCTTTTGCTGTACAAAAGAACGAGCGAAGATTGTTTTTTCAAGCAACATGGGGGCTGGTGTTGGTTGGTTGCTATTGGGTGTTGGTTGAATATGTTCTAATTTTTTCAGACTATTCTAATTGGCTCTACTGTTCAGCCGGTATCGCATTTTGAAATCTATACCGGAAGTACAAATGTTACAAATTCAGTCTTAAAGGAAGCAAGTTATTTGATCTATCTGTATAGAAGTCGCATTGATCACTTTCCTTTCTAATTACAATAAATAATTTTGGTCCATATAAAAATAGAAAATAAATATATTTGTAGAGGAGAGATTTTAAGGCTCCTCAATTAATAATTGTTAAATGACTGTTAAATAATTATACAAAGGTGTATGAGAGAGAGAGAGAAAGAGAGAGAGAGAGAGAGAGAGAGAGAGAGAGAGAGAGAGAGAGAGAGAGAGAGAGAGAGAGAGAGAATCTGTATATATGTATTTAATAAAACAGTCCACCAATGTTGAATGTCTGGCTGCATCAAAGATATAAACTGCCAAACTTTAAAAAGTTTGTCTATTGTCCACTAAAATTCAAACACCAACTGAATCCAGTCAAGCAGGTTACATATTAGACATCTTACTATCGAGGTATATGTGTACATACATTATCAGTAGACCATCCACCCACATACAGAAGCATGTACATTTGGGGAAAAAACCTCGC
The DNA here is from genome assembly GCA_029339505.1 of Unio delphinus. Classification (NCBI taxonomy): domain Eukaryota; kingdom Metazoa; phylum Mollusca; class Bivalvia; order Unionida; family Unionidae; genus Unio; species Unio delphinus. The sequence continues at coordinate 23,252,650 of JAQISU010001236.1, forward strand.
CCTCTCCATGTGTATGTACTAAACGGACAAACCATAAATATGGCCTTATTGTGGTTTGTATTTTTAATACAATGTATTCATTTTCTTTCTTTGATAACCAGTATATCTTCATTATTTCAAGTATGCATCGATACTTTTAGCTTGTATGTTAATACACAGAAAAGAAAGCTTTTGTGGGAGCAATTTTCTGGTTCATACACAAATATCATCCACAGATACCAATACAATACTATACAGTATACATTACTTTTAGTTTAGTTACATATATCATGCATGTATCATAATGGTTGTTTTTTAGTATACTTAACACAAATATTCCCCTTTTCTGTATGTATCACCATTATTTTTGTTAGTATACTTACTCAAATGGGTTGATAAAACTTTTAGACTTTTCAATCAATAATACTTTCCTTCTCCTTAAGTTCAATTTCAGACAAGACTGAATCCCTTAAAACAAAATTTTGAAATGTGTAAATAGTAATGTTGAACTTGGAAATCTTTAGTTTTTTTATCATTCAGCCTGAAGAAAACATTATCATTTATTGTGGTTATTATGATGGGAATGATAATGCTTAAATAAATAATAATGATAAGAATTTATTTAAAGGGGTGACTCATTTAGGCAAAGACTAATCTCCCTTGAGACCCTTTAACTAAAATACAAACAGCATGATGAGGAACATATCAATAACAAAAAAGGACACAAATGCCCACAAACAATTTACAACAAAAATATTATTCTAAATAAAACAAACCATGTTTTAACAAAATGTACAATCTTTACCAACTGCAAAATATTTAACTCGTATAGAATGATACGTTTCCAGGTAATAAATACATTCCTTAGATGTGTATTTACCAAAACATGTAAATATACTGTAATACGCACAGGGGTATTCACTTGACCGAGCGGTGTCAAAACCCTGGCGCGAGTCACGCTGGAAGTCATAAGTTTTCCCCAAATTTCCAAAGACTTCCATACAACTTGAGTTGTAAAATGGAAAGAAAGCCGTGTCTGCTATAATTATTAATCTTTGCTGTAATCAATGGGCGAACCAGAGGAGACAACTTGCCCAAACGTCCATTAACTGCACCTTTGCATGGTTTTTATTCATTATCATCCAAATTCCGTACCGCAAGCCCGTCATGCCATAGAAATTCCACTAGTATTCCCTTACTAAATGGGAATATTTAACTGCGCGACCCTAGGCCAGTCAATCCACAGAAATTCCGGCGTATCACGCTCATATACATACGCCCATTTTCCACTAAGGCCACATAAACGGTACCTACCAAGTTCCAACTTGTTGATTCCATTCTATAATTTACTGATTTCCAACCATAAATGCTGCCTTTTCAATCACAATACTTGTATACACCGCTGAATTTTAATATGGACTATGTTACTTAAAGGGACAGTCATTCGGCTTGTGCCTAAAATCACTACTAACGAACCCAGCATGGTTCAAATTCACTAACACTCCTCTCTGTGATGTTTTCTCCTACTAACTGGCTAACTATTTCGGGCTAGCAACTCCAAATTTATTACAATACATATAATTTAATAAAATGCTGTAATACTCTAAATAAAGTTTTATGGTTGCGAGCGAATATGAAAATGATCATTACTGCTCCTTTGGTAGCCTCAAAAACAGAAGAAGTATATGTCATGGTTTACATGCGGGTTTTAGCGATATTGTTGCAGGGCTGTAACATTTTATTTCATGCTAAATGGAATAATGCAAGTTTATATGAAACATGTTAATTTAAGAGGTTTGATAAAGAATTAACTATAAAGAAATAAAATGGCGGTATACAAACTTGACTGTTCATTGTAAAATTGAGACTCTCCAGAAAGAATTTGGCGACTTCTGGATTAGTTTTCAGGCTCAACGTGGACTTCGGTTTATCCCATCGTTCATGCTGGCCACCAATACGTATGCGTGTGCTGTCATAATCTGCCCAGAAAGCTTTTTTATTTTTTCCTTTTAGAGTCTGTAAGTTTTCGCGTTCGATCTATATGCTTCCGCCATTATTTTTCTAAACACGTGTTTACGCATGGCTAAAATTCTTAATCTTCGGCAGAGGTCAACTCAGAGGTTACATGAATATAGGCGTGGCAAACAGCTAATTTTTGTCTGCCAGACAATAATGAAGAATTGCGTATTTTATCACAAACATTCCTATACTAGCCTGATTCGGCCTCAGTAACAGCCTGAATCGTAATTATTCAACTAAATATGTAATCATGAACTGAAAAAAGAAATATATAATTTCTTTCGTTTTTACTTAGGTTGTATGCCTTTAAATCCGAAATGATCCCACTTCCGACACCATTGTAACAAGATAACCGGGTGGGATTTCCAGATTCAGAACAGAACACTTTTGACGATGATATAAATACAACGTTTAAGAATGAATGACTCGAATGAGCAATTAATTATGAATACGTGCGTGTATGTATAAGAACGCATATATCTAATAATGAAATACAAAGACAAGGGGTGACTGATTTATAGTGATTTCACAAGAACAAGATGGATATAATAGTCTATTCAGCTAGTAAACAATGTAGAATTTTACTCATGTAGTAAAATGAATTCATTCAGATAGTGATGATCTGCGAACAAAAGGGGAAATACATGCAACTTATCTTTACAGTCCCGAAAGTTACAACGGGTTTTACGAACCCAAATATTAGCTCACGGCTAATTAATTATATGTAAGGAGATACACTCCGTCATCAGTACACTTTATTTCAGCTCCACAACTGCTACATATCAGCGTCACAGCAGCTAAGGTTAATTCATGTTTTTGGCTTTACTGACTGCATCACGTTGACCTCGATCACTCCGATAACTTCGAAGGCTCGGGTCACTCTGACGACTCCCGACACTCTAGACAGCTCGACACACTCCTGACACTTAGAATTACTGAAAATATATAAAATGCTGTGCAGCGCCGGTGCAAGGCATTTTGGTGCCCTAGGCGAGATCACATATCTGGCGCCCCCTTTCCGATCACGCCCTTCCACACCCTCCCATCATTAAATAAACCCTTAGCCCAGCGCCCTAGGCGATTGCCTAGTTCGCCTAGCGGAAGCGCCGGCCCTGATACCGTGTACTATACACGACACGGGCAGTAAAACGTAACAACGTTATACACTGCACAATAATTACAAAACAACAAATTCAGAAGTAAACCTTACACTGCTCGATGAGAATCCTACTGTACTAAACATTTCTCAAAAAGTAGCTTTATATTACTAATATAAATCCCTTGCTAAGTCGCAAACAATAATATAAATATGTGCATTATACCGCGTAAGCCAAAGCTACGTAGTAAAAATACAAGCCTAAGCGTGGTAGTACAATATTTATATCTTATATACAATAAATTAATAAACTTACGTGCCTCTACAGCTTAAGGTGTGCAAGTCTTTATAGTAGACCGTTGACTGGCAAGACTATCCGTAATGTAAAGAGCTTTACCGACGGTGAGGTATTTATACACTTATATCGTCTGTGTACTTTAAGTATTTGGTTTTTCCCATCAAAAGCAGCAGCAGAGAGTGTGAACAGACCACACTTTTCCGATAAAATTTTGATTGAATCTTTAAAACCAAAATAGAGCCTTCCTACGAAATTTCATATTTTAACCAAAAAAAAAAAATAAGTCTCCATTTAGCAAACGGAGACTTTACGATTTTTCAATCAATTTTGGTCGCAACGATGTGGTCATTCACATTCTCTGCTGCTGCAAGTTAACAAAAATAATAAATGATTTCAACCAAATATTTGATAGAGTCTTTAGGACTTTACAAACAAACTAATCGCTAACACCTCATCTTGTAGATCAATTAAATTATTTGACTAGTCGGTGAGTCGGAAATTAATTCTCGTTAACGAATTATTATGGCATTGCATGTAGACAGGATTAATTGGGTTTTCAATAATTAGGAATCCTGGAGGAGCTGTTGGTGCAAATGAATAAAGAATATATCCCTACTGAGCTTGATTTGATTGCTCTAGATTAATTTGATAGCTTCCTTCAATTGCATCACATACTAAATTGAGAGCAATCACCGTTGAAATATTTACATTATGCGGGGCAATATGCCTACCGCCACCGTCTGGGTCATTATTATATTTGAGGAGGACAGATGGATCATGTTTTTGTAGCGCCTTGATATCGGTTCTAACAATTCTTGCTAGTTCATCAGCGTTGTATTTGGGAAACTTGAAATTACGCAGATTGTCTTCTGTGATATTGTAATCGGTTAGGAATCGTTGTTTACTGTCGCTGTTGTCATTAATTATTGTTTTAATAATTAGTTCATAGATATATTCCATATCAGATATAAGTTGATTTATTATTTCAACGTGTTTTTGCGATTTTGTTTTCCGTAGTTGTTCTAGTTGTGTTTCATATAATTGTTTAATTTCATTAAAATAGCCACGGATGTCAGTTAGCGTAAATGAAATAGTAACAGTTGAGTCGGCTGTTCTTTTAATGATAAAATCCCATTGCAATGTGTCTTTGTTGGTAAATATAAATCTATCGGCGATTCTTCCTTTTCTTATATCAGATAAATTATCTCGATAACTGGGATTGATTTCATGATATGATTGTACGTCTGTGGTTAAGTCGGTGGCGGATTTTTCCGGTGGTTTTTCAGGCCATCCTAACACTGTTCTTAACGAGCTGTTATAGATATCTACAATGTATCCCTCTGTGCTTATTTCGATCGACGACGAGAGCGTCGGTTCATGAAGATTAATAGTTATTTTTTATTCTTTTCCAGTGATTGATTTTATTCTACGCTGAATTTCAGCATCGATTTGCTTAATTTGGTACGACCCAGTTGGTAATGAAACAGTTTCCCACGCTGAAGTACCATCGGGTTTATTCTTATACGAGAACACCAGTGCGTTATTGGGTTGCTGACCGCCAAATGCAACCGATCTGATATTAGGCCAGCTATGATATACTCGTAGTTTTGCCAGCGCGATCTCGCGCACTGGAATCGGAGAAGGGAAGTTCACACTAAATTCAGGGTTTTTTGATGTTATTGATATCATGCTTGTTCGTATCGGAATGGTATTCTCCGCGATTCGTTGAAGCAGTTCGAGTGACATTATTGTTAACGCTGTCTTCAATTTCCAATTTCAACATCGCGGAGTTATACAACTGGGTCATCGTGGAAAATTCAACATCGGATATGAACGAATTATCTATCGACAGCGAGATCAACTCGGATAATTTCGAGTATGCGTCAAATACCACCCGTTACCAAGCTGTATAATCACTGAGTTTTTTCTGGGAACACGATGATAACGTTTTAGTTATCGCGGTAGCGACTGCCGCAATTGTTGTTGCCGCGGAGATTGCAATTGGAACTGCAATCGGAGCCATCATGGTCACCGTCGACAAAATAACCCCGGCGCTGGCCGTCACACCGGACGCCGAGTACACGGTGATGCCGATGATTGCTATGCTGCGTCGGTATTTTTTCATTTTTTCACGATAGCGCTCAGAAAGTGATTTCAAGTTCGCGGAAAATTCTTTCACGGTATCATATCGATATCGATGCGATTGTGATACCTCTGTGACTATTATCGGTTCAATTGATTTCATCGATGTCATTGTTATTTTAAACCCGCTAGTTTTTTCAATTATTCGCCATCGCCCGGGTAGTAGATCAGGGGGTAGTCTACTTCACCTACAAATTCTAAACACCAGGTTATTTTTTTTCTAATGGTGTTATCAACCGCTACAATCTCAAATTCTTCTTCACCCCCGATAATTACTGTCGCGGTGCCACCAAAGTAGGTTTTACCGCTCACGATGATATCAAATTGCTTGTTAAAGATTAACGTCATCCTGTAGATACCATGGGGGAACTCCCCGATATTGACTTTCAATTTAGCATTAGAGTTTTTTACCCAATCAAAGGCCCCATGATCGACCGTATACACGATATTTTTAACGTCTATGTTTGGATGTGGAATCTTTACCTTTTCAGAGGCTCCTTTTAGTTTAAGAATATCGTCGTAAACGTCGAGATAGTTTTTTTTTATTTCGGAATATTCCATCATCGTTTTATCGCGGCGACTAAAAATGAAATCAAAAGGAGGTTAAATTCCAAACCTTTCAGAACCCTCAAAGAAATTTGTAGCCATTTTGCTGATGCGTTTTTGTTCGTCAATAGCTTTTTTAACTTCAGCGATCGTCGGGCCTGTCAACGATGTGGTTTCAGACACAGGTGTTCTCCCTAAAAAATTATCCACGATGGTATTAAGTGTTGTTTGTCTCACCATAAACATATTAATATCTTTGAGAGTCATCGTAGATGTAGCCGGGACACCAAAGAAATTATTAGCGACGTAGGCATTGTGAGTATGCTTGCCGATAAACTCGCTAATTTCAGCGAGAGTCATGCCTGCCACAAGTGGGGTTCCATAAAACTTAACAATGACGTCGTTAGTGGGTTTTTGTACCTTTTCAAAATGTTCTATTAGTTTAGAAATATCGAGATAATTTGCCTTGATTTCATTTTCATTCATCATCCTTCCCGCGTTCTTGTTAAAAAAGAATAAATTCAGATCTTTAATTTCAGCGAGAGTCATGCCAACCACAAGCGGGGTTCCAAAGAATTTATGTACGACATTTTTGCGAAAATGATTATAACCTCGTATATGATCATCCAGCTCACGGCCGCGGGTGGCAATCATGCTGTCGTGGGCGTCAATCGCGTCGGTGATCGTAGACACAAGTTCGCCTGGTTTAAGTTGTCCATCGTTGGAATACAGCGCAATAGAGTTTTCAGCGGCGTCGCGCTGCCGTATCAAAATGTCATTCACGGATATATTACTGGTTTTCAATTTACCCTGGCGATCTTGAAATACAACTATTTCGTTCGGGTCAACACTTGCTAAATTTAACGTCTCAGCGATTTCATCTTCAATTATTTTTTTACATCTTTGATAGAACCCGCAGATGTTTCCGCGGTGGGCTCCGACATTGACAGAGATTGTCCCCAAATATTAATCATTATTATAAAGACTCTAGTATTTTTAATTTATTGACTCTCTAAAATTACCTTGTAATTTCCCACTCGTGTATTTATTTACAACCAGATGAGGTGGTTTCTGTGACGATGAAATTTCCGCAAGGACATTTAATACTTCACGACCGCATATCGGTGGATCATTTAATTGTTGTGTTGGCAGCGTGGAATAAAAAATCGGAAACTCTTTGAGTTTCATCGAAGAATTTATATACCGCATAAACTCGCTTGGCGAAGCTAACCCATATGAATCGAAATAGACAATTACACGTGGATCAATCGCGTATGCAACCCAGTGAGTTCCCGATCCGTTACTGTTATCAAGATTGATGATACCGGTTTCGACGCGTTTAGGTTTTCTCGGTAATTGATCTCTCATAAAAACCCCTCTGAAGTTTTTATCGCTAGTTTTTTAGCAGCATCAATTAAATCAAAATTGGACATGGGAACAATTGGGCTTTCAACTAATAAACCGTTCCTGGTATTCTCAGACCCTTTCCGCTGTACCATGAATACGGGGTTCCTGGTAGGTACAACCCTTTTCCTTTTTTTTATATCCTTTCCCAGTAGCCTTTTTCAACGCCATCCCTGCCGCGGTCCCAACGGCTCCCAACGCCGCCGCTTTCGCCACCGCTGGGGCAGCCGCTGCAATCAATGCTGGCATTGCAGCTAACAATGGAAATATACCACCTGATTTTATCATGTTGGCGATTGCAGCTTTCGAAAATACAATTTGAACCCCTCTCTTATTCTTTAGCGCATCATTGAAATGTTTTATTTGACGATCCGTCAATGATATTTTATGTGTACCGCCGGACATCTGCGCTGGTTTTAACGTTTTTGTGGTTCCACATTCTTTAGCGGATTTTGATCGCAATTTCTTGACCTGACCATCAGTCAGCTTGACACTAACAACACTATATGTCATTTTATTGTAAAACATATTTATACTTTCAATTGACCTAATTGGAAACTCTTCAAGTTTCATTTACATATTTTCCACTGGTGCATCAATAAGTCTCATTCGTCCATCAACACCTTCTAACAACATTGATTTGTCGCTGAGAATGACATCAACCGCTCTATAATTAACACCACCAGGATCTATACGAGCCCTAAAATTTTATGTCAACGACGGATTGCCTTGTTAAATCAAGATGCTCCAGCGAAAAGTAATAAATCGGATAGAGGCTTTTATATTTGTAAATCAGTATCAACATTTTGATCACGGCCCATAAATGACAGCATCCGATGATACACACCGATATGATCCGAGTTTCCGATTTCTTATTCCACGCTGCCAACACAACAATTAAATGATCCACCGATATGCGGTCGTGAAGTATTAAATGTCCTCGCGGAAATTTCATCGTCACAGAAACCACCTCATCTGGTTGTAAATAAATACAACGATGATATGGTTGTTTTCGTAATCAAGCTGTATATCCTCAGATGGTTCTTGTTGTCCGTTTATTCTCAGTGAAACCTCATTGACTCCTAATTTATCAAATATCATATGACTGCGTTCTTGGGAGCCTAATCGATTCTGATTCTGCAGCGCTATAAATATATGACGTGGAGCTGAAACGCCTTGTTTTGATGCCAGGTGCCATGTAAATGTATCAGCAACACTATCCTGTTTGACATCAGTCGTTGTTGATAGCCAACTTAGCAATGATTTGCCGCCTGTTTCCATAAATGAGAACAGCCGCTCTTCTCTGGTAATTGATGGGGTCATTACTGGCATCCACAATACCAATTTAGTTAAAATAACTTTACCTTCATCGGCACCAGTACCCCAGATCGCATCGTTGTCATCGCCTTTTCGCACTAACGCGATTGTGTGTATGGCTCCATAGATGACTTTTCTGACATTTCTGCAGAATCCAGATATGTGATGGAGTGGAATCGCACATGTAAATTGTCGACGTATCCCGTGCAACATTGATACTCGTGTTCCAAACCCTAAATTGAAATTAAGGGTGGTATTTATGACATCAAAATCTGCGGCCGGTCTAGTATATCCGGCTGGTGCTGGATCAACTGCGGTATCTCGTGTCGCCTTTACCCTAGAATACTGAACGTTTTCAGGATGATCAGAAGTATCCTTAGCAAACATCATAGATGGAGCAGCAGACCTTGTATAATCATCTGAGTATCTTGCTAATCCGATTATTGTTGTTGCAACATCAACATCACGGTCTATTGATTCAATTTCTTTTCCATCAATGAGATATTTAGCACTGTCAAATAGCGCCATGATACCATTATTGACTAAGCCGACTTTGGCACCATCTGGATACGGTGCTGGTATAGCAGGGGTATCAGTACATTTTACAAGTTCTCCTTCTACTTCAATAAATGCTTTACATGGCAAAAAGTATTTACTGGTATCTTGAACTTGAAGTTCAACTCGCGATCGTAGGTCGGGTTGTATTGCATGATAGGAATAGTATTGATAATCGCGGACGGAATCGTCCTTGCCCACTTTGGCTTCCATATCAAGCGCGGGATCAGCTGTTTGCTTAAACATTGTTATTATTATTTAGTGCTTTCAATTGTGAAACTCTTTATAATCATCGTCGTTTTTGTTTTCGTTTCAAACCACTTCCTGCTATCGCGTTCATGATAGCGCTATCTGTTACCGGTGAAGTCGTCAATGGCGACGGAGTCACCGAAGCAGCTAACGACGCTAGTTTTTCTTCCACTGCGCTATTTATTGCTTTGTTGATTTTTGCAGGCATCACTGTAGTTGATGGCAGCACCGTTGGTTTCTTTCGTACCAATGATGCTATTTTATCTTTCGCGGCAGAAAATGCCTTTCCGGCAAGATTTCCAACAGCGCTGATTCCCTTATCACGTATAATATCAATGGCTTTCATTGATAATTGTTTAGCTAACGGCGCCACTTGTGGAGCCATTCTTGTAAATAACCCCGCAATGGTATTGCCGAAACCATCTCCGTAATATGCTCTATAAACAGGCAATCGTGAGTTCACCACGTAGACGCTTACGGTTTTATCATGGTTGTAGTGTATAATCATCTTGTTATAAAACTAGTAGTTTTTCAATTAGTGATCAATCGCTGTAATAACCATGGTCATCTTTGTGACTTCAACTAATTCAGCAATGAGTTCTCGATATACATTAATGTCCATGATACCGCCGGCAAATAATCGTCTACAGATATCAGCTGCTTCATTAATTATTTCAATGGAGTTGTTTCCGGCTCGTTTCCCTCCGATGAGAACTTCCAGCCGTGATATATCACTGAGAATGTTACCAGGACAAGTAATGCTAGTGTTTTCAACTATGCCACTACCTAAATATTCATCTTCAGTTGACTCCTCTTCATCCAAAGATTCAACAACTAGATACATTTTATCTATTCTACTCAATACTTCGTCTTTGAAACTCTTAAAATCATTGCGGTTACTGTCTGTGATTCTAAATCTATCACGGTTTGCCAGGTATACTTTTTTTTAATCCAATTCTCGTCGTTTTTTATATACTCTTTCTACCCTTTGTGAAAAATTCTGCACGGTAAAGTTAATTAAATCATTGTCATCTTTAAATTTTTTAATTATGTTGTATGCATCGTATGTAAATATACTTTGCGGTGAATACATTTTTTCCATAGTAACGTCTCCTTCCCCTTCTTCTGGTTTTCTTGCAGTAGCACCTAGTTCTTCTAGTACTCGCTCTTTTTTTTGTTGTTGCCATGAAGTAGTTACTATATCTACTGGAAGTGTTTCTAAAGACTTTTTTGTTTGTTCGGTCTCTGCTGAAATTTTTTCAAGCACACCAAGAACAGGCACTTCTCGTCGCTTGCCTTCCTCAGGAATATCCCCAAATATTGCTCGTTCAGTTGCTGTTTTCATATCTTTGGTCGCACTTGTTATCGGAGTAAACAGTTGTTCACTTGACACAGAAAAGTCAGTCTGCGCTTGTTGTCCTTGTTGAAGTTTCTCACGAAGTCTGTCTCGAACCGGTATAAACTTTTTAATTGCTGCTAGCCGCTCTCGGGCTAATTTAGTTGTAAGCGATTCACCTACCATATAGTGTTTGTGAACTGAGTTTTCAAATGTGAAACTATCACAATTAAAAGCTGAGTTAATAAATAATGTACCATCAAGCTAACGTATCCATCTCGGACAAGGTTAAACTGTACGACGCTATCCGCGAGTGTTTCAGAAATAACATCGCTGGGGGTTTCAGAATTGTAATATCTGAGATTGGCGATGAACGATTTTTGTTAACGACGCGGCAACAACAACAACTACGTGAAAATGGAGGCGTCGCGGTGATTACTTGCTACCACAACCAGATCATCCAGTACGCACATAACTGCATGAGCAAGCCCAAACTGCTGAGTATCCTTTCAGGAGAAAATCCCATGCGAGTGTTACAAAAAACGCTAAAAAAAAAAAAATTTTTTTAAATTATTTACTGAAAGCCTTTTTTTATAGTAACGTTCACGTGGTTAAGATACTGGTTTTTCCTCGTTTAATATTTTCTAAGATCACGAACTTTAGAACTAATTTCAGCTCGTTTTTGATACTCTTAGCCGAGCTTTTGACGTATTGCTTCAACGATGCTAAATAGCGATATAAATACATCAATATAGTTACCGTACAAACAAGCATAGATGGACTTTTGAATTCCTTTCACGAGTCTGTACATCTTAGGTAAAACATAACGACCCTTACTAGACTGATACTTAATGTCTTCATATTCCGAGGCAATCCTGTCACAGTCGAGATCTTTAGATAATATTTTCCCTCGATTCTTTAAAATTGAAATTTCAGCAATTATAGAATTTACATCTTTGATATCCATATTTTTAGAAAAATATAAATCTAATACATTTTACCTCTAATTATTAAAAAAATAACTCATTTGGCAATCCCTCTGGCGCCTTATGACGTCAGAGAGACCCAGAGGTTACTTTATTAACTTAATTAAGGACAGCACATACATGAAAACCCCATTTGGCAATCCCGATGGCGCCTTATGACGTCAGAGAGACCCAGAAGTTACTTTATTAACTTAATTAAGGACAGCACATACATGAAAACCCCATTTGGCAATCCCACTGGCGCCTTATGACGTCAGAGAAACCCAGAGGTTACTTTATTAACTTAATTAAGGATGGATATTCAATGAAACGATGATGGAATTTGTGATGTAATGATGTGGGACGGCACAAACATGAAATGACGGGGCAGATTTTCTACGGCCAATCCAACCAATCAAAAGCAACCAAACTAAATTAACCCGTTTGCATGATTGACAAAAGACAACCACACGCCCGTGTTAATGACGTTGGCTAGTTTTGATTGGTCGATTGGCTTTCGAAAGCCCCAAGCTTATTACGAATCATAACATATATAAGGTGACTAATACAGCAGCGTTGATTCACGGGTGTGTTATTTTATTTCCTTGAATTACTTATTAATACTGTTTCACAACATTTAAAACAGGCAAAATATTTAAATAAAACACTAAACAAAATAAAATAGTTGTTAGATAAAACAGCGTGTTTTCCCTGTTCTTATTCTCTAGACAAAATACATTATCGATTAGATCACAAAGAGCTGTATACAGAGGAATTTTAACCACGCCCACCTACTTCAATGAATGGGAAACACTGTTCCGGCTGAGCGAACATAGGTAATACGCTGGATTATAAAGAACCGCGTCTGTAATAAAAGTGTATTATAGATGGTCTAAATAAATACAACTGTTTAAATTGCAGTTTTAGCCAAGCGACAATAAAAGGTTTTAGAAATTGTTAAAAATACAACTCTAACCAAAACTATTGCATTATACTCCATTACAGTCACGTGTGCGGTGCGCCTAGTCGAGGTATACAGGTAATAGCAGACGACACAAACGTCATAATACAAGGGAACTTAGTGAGTAGAGTGTGAGTTGCGGCGGATTTATCCATAAAAGAATTTATCTCCCTTGAATCATTTCAGATGTATACGAATTTTATTTTATGACCATTTCTTTTAGACAGAGCAGTTTTAATTATATTTTCTGCAACAAATCGTATTGGAGACCTACAAATGTCAAAGTATCTACTGGCTTCATTTATTGATTGAAATATTTTCTCTTTGGTTTCTAAATCAAACGATTTGCCCCCCTAGGACGTTTTGCGTGTTTGCCAGTTCCACCTAATTTTGAATTCCGACTTTGTGAGACGGCTTGAAGATTCACAAGACAATTATCAGTCTTCACGCCATTTATGTGATCAATAACAAGACCGTCTTTAATCAATCCGCTATGACATTCAAAAATAATTCTATGACAGAGATATGTTTTATTTCTAACACTAAACAGCAAATATCCCATATTATTCAGAAATCCAACCCGTTTTTTTAGTCTGCGGTGCCTGACAACACCATCACTGGAGGCTTCGTAATTAATAAGCACTGTATGGGGTCTAAAATCTTGGCTCGTTTGTATAATACTACTACTTATCTAATTTATTATCTGCTTTAATTATAAATCTCTTGATATAATCTTGAGGGTTTTTTATGATTTTGTCATCGTTAGGGTCAATGACGGTATTTTTTATTCGTTTGTCATAATAGCGTTTTAGTTCCCTGTATCGTTTGCCGCCGCAACTGAGACATAATTGTGATTTTCCTCTAACGCCCACCCCACATTGGAGGCATGGAGGAGGACTGAAAGAACCGTTGCGAACGCTTTGTAAATGATACCCACAGAATTCGCTTCTGCATAATTTGTTACACGGGGTTGTTGATCCAATCATTAGCCACTTGCAGTGATTCATTATACTATATTTTTCTATTTAAATACTTGTTTTAATTATAACATGGAAGAGTTCAAGAGATTATCGAAAATTAAGCCCTGGAAAAATGCTAAATTCATTGATTATACCATGAAAGAATTCCAAAGATTATCGAAAATTAAGCCCTGGAAAAATGCTAAATTCAATCTCGATAAGGAGTTCAAGAGATTATCGAAAATTAAGCCCTGGAAAAATACTAAATTCAATCTTGATAAGGAGTTCCAAAGATTATCGAAAATTAAGCCTTGGAAAAATAATAAATTCAATCTCGATAGAGTCTCTGATACACCAAAACGTCTAATCGGTGATAGAACTATACTGGGTAAAATCAGGGAGTGTTTTAATGAATTCTACTGAGACGGTGCAGCATACTGTTGGTCGACATTTCGAATTATTCATGAAGATGTCAATGTACCCAACATCGATGCTACTATGAACGATGAAAGAGCAGCTGAGATAATTTCACACCTTGGCCCGCCAAGGGGCTGGAAATCCAAGGGTAAATTGCAAAGCAATTCCCAACAGAAGTATTTTTTCAGAATAAAATTCATTATCGAAGTCGAAGGCAAATGGATTATCAGGGATAAATTTGAACCAATCCTCAAGGATAAAAAAGTGTCATTGTGAGTAGAGATTCCAAACCAGGAATTCTAACTGGAATTGACAAACCATACTACGAAAGATCTTATCCTGTAACAACAATAGTTTATGGGATATATCCGTTAAATGATAAACCCGATATTGCAAAACTAGCTCCTATGAAATATTCTAGTTCACTGAATTGTGTAGCAACACGGGTAATGGAACACTTCACAAATGCATCCCGAGGAAATAAACTAACTGATCTGCGACGTAGGAAAATAACCGAATGGGAACTGACAGTGAAACAGCACGGTGCGAAGATTTCTGATATAGCTAAATTAGAAGCATCATTAAAATTCCCAATATCAGTAACGACAATAACCGGAGAAGTATTATACGAACCGAAATATCAATCGCGAGGAGCCCCAATTAAAATTATTGATCATAACGAACACGCGTGGACGGCTGCAGTAACAATATTTCCACGAGATAGAACCGTGAGATATATCCCTAAGGAGTTCGTAGGGGATGTTTTCTATGAAGAGAAATTATTTGATGCTATTCATGCGTTGTGTAAAGATGATCCTGTAAGTGTGGTTACTTAGAAGTGATGAAGATCCCGAAAAAGGATTTGATCAATTTGTAAGACTAAATGGGGAATTATATCGCGTTGAAGAATTAGATAACAGAATGAGAAAAATCACTAGTGATTTTTCACCGGAGAGTTCCCATGAAAAACTATTAACGGATAGTTTTACTATTCCATCAGTGGTAGCTCACATCGCAAGAGAAAAAAACTCGTGGCGTCCAACACGAAGTGATTTTCTCGAGGACGTTAAATTGAGTTGCGTCAAATTTGGTCATGGAGGACTGTGGAATACGAAATACCATCGTGGCGGTATGATTTCAATTGATATATCCGCGTGTTATCCTGGAAGTTTCCTCGGGTATGGAGAATGTAGTAACTATTTTAAACGATTTGGACACCCCACACATGAAATGACTCGTGTTGCGATTAATGGGCCATTACCTCATTTTGATTTAACTGGATTCACTCGTGTGATATCATTCGAATTCGCTACAGGGTTACATCCGTGTAGTTATGTTTGGCTTGGTAGACATATATCTGAAAAGGTCTGGATGCCAATAGTGTTACTACGATATATGATTGATTGTGGTATGCTAATATCGTTGATTGTTTCCGAAGCTATTATATGTTATCGAGCTCAGAAAGAAGTTTGGCTACCACAACCCGATCTAGATCGTATAATTAGCGAACAGATAAAACAATTTCCAGATTTCAATGAAGAACAAATCATGAATTGGTCTAAGAAGTTATTTGAAATTAAAAAAGAACAAGCAAAAGATTTTGGACGAAGAATAATCGGTAAATTTACCCAGGGTGGAAGATACAACAATGCAAAATATTCTTCGCGGTTGATCATAGACATCGCTTAATACGATTTTATTGTAACGGATTTAACGAAACCAGGAAAACTTGTAAATCGTAAAGACGCTTTCCTATCCGATGGAAGACGATTAGGTACAATTTTTATCTATTGTGATGGATATATTAAACAATATACGCATTTGAGAAGTTCTATGCTAGCTTATGCTTCTATCAATTTATTTTCGATGATAAATAGATTTCCTAATACCGCAGTTAGAGTAGCCACTGATTCTATGTATATCCACGAGAAATACAAATCAGATGTAGCTAAATTCACAGATCCGGAGGCAAATTGGGGATGTTGGAGATTTAAAAAGGAGACGCTACATGAGTATTGTGAATCGGCAGATGTTACCATGGATGAAAAGTACCTAAAGTGTGATGAGATTCAATCCGAATTTTCTAATGCACCACCGGTATCTGATCCAATATGTAGATACAAGACAGTTTATTTAAACGGTTGTGGTGGGTCAGGAAAGACAACTCGTGCAATTGAATTATATCATAGAAACGCTAGCGTTTCAAAATCAAACATGATTGTCCTAACACCTACTCACAGACTCGCCAGAGAGATGAAACAACGAGGAGTAAATGCCTGTACTTATCATAGTTTCTTTCGATGGAAAGGCGATGAATGGACCCCTGAACGAATGGGTGATAAATTCATTCCTGAAATCATAATTTGGGATGAAATATGCACAGTGTCATTAGATGTATTACAAACATTTCTTGAGTGGTTGTTATTGAAAAATACAAAAGTCGTCATATGCGGTGATCACGGCCAACCACCACCATTTATCGGTGCATCCCCACATGAATGGCTAAAGAGTTTTGTAGACTATTATGAAGAAATTACCACTGATTATAGATCACTTGATGAACAATTACGCGAGTTCAAAGCGCTAATTAGATTACAACCGGATAGAACCCAGTGTGAAATAGCGCGTGAAATAATTTCAGAAACTCCCATGAATGATTTTTGGGAAACGTGGAGACCAAATGATTTGATAGTAGCAAGTAGAAAAATAGTCAGAGACACACTTCAGATGAAGTTATTTGAAACGCATAAAGAAAAATTTGCAACTCTTCCAGTACCGTTGTGTTATAGGCCTTCGGATACACGAAAGCAGAATATTGAAGTTGATATTCCAGGGAAGAGTGAAAAGCAGATTCTCGTGTTAAATGATATTGTGCTGGTTGATATCAGCGTCGTCGAAGATGCATTGCGTGCTGATAAATCCCCATGGACGTTAGGTTACGCAGCGACAATACACTCTTCACAGGGATTGACTATATCAGATACAATTGTTTGGATGGTGGATAATCACATCGAATGGTCGAATTTAGTCTATCTTGTAGTATCCAGAGTACGGAGAATAAATTAACTTCGAAGAGTTGTCTTGGATGATAATGACACTACAATGGATGATGCTAGCATCGTTGATGGTAAAATTATTGATAAAAAAATCTCCGGTTACAAACAACAAGACAAAAAAAAACGAGAATTTGACATTGATGCTGAATTAATAATTACGCTGAAGCAACAACAGAATAATCACTGCGCGAGTTGCAATTGTATAATGCGTTGGCAATATTTGGATAAAGATCCTCGACAATTTACCGTAGACAGAAAGAATAGCAGCATTGGTTATATCAGAGATAACGTTATGCTGACTTGTCTTGAGTGCAACAGACCAAGGGGTGCTAGTTAAGACCACGCGGTGGTAATTGAGTATCCTCGGGAATTACCTGTAGTTGTTGTCGAGTAAATCCTCGCCGAGGAGCAGTTGAATCCAATTTATAGATTGGAGGTCTACCAGTAGATCGTGTTATACCGGATATCTTATGCGTAGTGACGCTCCAAATAGGATCGGTAGCTCTTTTTTTACCACCCTCAAGCTCTCCTGGTTCGTATAAATACCTAACAGTGACATTACTACCAAGAATTGGTTCTGTGAAATCTTTTTGTGAAATTCCTTGGATTTCCATTTTTGGTATAGACGCTTTCTTAATCGCGTTGACAGGTTTCATGTTAATTGTTCGAGTAATCTCGTTATTGAGCGCGGTAATCACAGCTGGTAATCTCTTAACCCATTCACTGGATCTTTTATCCTGAATAAACTCCTTCGCGTATTGATATCCAAATAACCGTTCAGCAAGAGTCCGATTAAATCGTTCAACAATTGCCTGATCGCGATGTAGCGCAGTATGCCCTCGTCTGATGGTGACATTGTGATGTTTCATCGCTGATAAAACAGCGCCTTAAAATTCCTTGCCAGGATCAACTTGTAACAGATTTGGCCAGCGTAGTGGGCCTCGTCGATAAATCTTTTCAAATGCAGAAGCAACTTCAGGTGATGATTTTGTTTTTAGCGGTTCTGCTTGTTTGTATCGACTCGCAACGTCAACTACGGTTAGCGCGTATTTGTAACCGTTGTCATGTGGTAAAAACAATAAATCAGCTTGATGAACTTCATTGGGTCCGGTAACATCAAAATGCGAGAAATTGATTTGTTTAGGACGCGGTAGATAAATTTGCCATATAGCCTGTTTGGATAACCAATTAGCCGCAGTTGCCTTTTACACTTTTGCGGCGCTGGCGAGTTTACTGATTGCAGCATTACCCTTCCAGTATCCTTTCGGAGAATAATAAATAGATTCCATGTTGTTATTAATTACGGGCACCTAACATCAATTTGCCTTTCATAGCCTATTTTACCAACCATGAAGCAAGTTTTTCTTTAAAAGATTTATCAGGAATAGCATTTAACGCATGAATTAATTTCACATCCGCGAGATGCCTGTTTTGCAGATTGCTGCTTTTATATGCAACATCATGAACATGACACGCCTTATCAATAGCGTTTATCGGATACTCGCCGGATCGGGGCTGATTTTGATCATCAAGTCTGATATCTAATCGTGTTCCGGGGCCACAGTAGCTATATCCTGGAAGGTGCTTTTCTCCGGGGTACTTTGCCCATGGGGTTCCAGGGAGCTTTGCCAATTTGGCTGCGATATCACCTCTTCGTTTTTTTTAAAAAACATTTCCGGATTTCATAGAAATAAATCTAAATTTTTTTGTACCACATGTTGCACATCTACCAGTAAGTGCTGATCTGTTCTTTTTAGTTGTAATCTTCGTCACATCATTTGTGCTAGTACGCGTTTTACACTTCACACAATATAGATCCATAATTTATGTATGGAGATATGGATATAATTGATTTTCAGCAACTAAAACAAGAGAACCAGTTAAGCATCATGCAGCGCTACCAAACTCTATCCGCGCAATTATAATCGGGCCATCTGGATCCGGGAAAACACAATTGCTGCTCAATTTAATAATGAGATGGATGAAGTGAGATAAGTTGTATTTAGTTGCTCCTAGCGTAGATGATCAACGATGCTATGAAGTGCTAAAAGATTTTAATGAAAACGCTTCAGAGATTAAAGGTGAGAACGTAGTTGATTTTATAACTGATATTGACGAGGCACCATCCGTGGATGATCTTGATGGGAACATTAACAATTTAGTCGTATACGACGATGTGATGTTAGACAATCAAAAAAACCCAGCTAGGATCTTTTCCAGAGGCAGGCATAAAAACACCGACGTGATATGTCACTCAACGCTACACTCAGATTCCAAAAGTGATCAGAGATAACTGTAATATTCTTGCTGTGTTGAACGGCGTTGATACACATACGCTACGAAATATTTGGCAGACATGGTGCTCTGATATGGACTTCAATCAATTTAAAAATTTCTTTAGTAACGCTCAGTCGACCCCGCACGGATTTATAACAATAAATTTACATGATCCTCGGACACGATATCGTATCGGACTCGATCAAATATTTGGTTGAAATCATTTATTATTTTTGTTAACTTGCAGCAGCAGAGATTGTGAATGACCACATCGTTGCGACCAAAATTGATTGAAAAATCGTAAAGTCTCCGTTTGTTAAATAGAGACTTATTTTTTTTTTGGTTAAAATATGAGATTTCGTAGGAAGGCTCTATTTTCGTTTTAAAGATTCAATCAAAATTTTGTCGGAAAAGTGTGGTCTGTTCACACTCTCTGCTGCTAAAGCACTTCGCACGTGCGGCAAATCATGGGTCGAACTCATTATTTCGAAATACGACATAATACACATTAATCACCCTCGGGTAATATTGTACATAAATACGAAACTTGAGTTCATGTATTAAATAAATACAAGGGTGTATGCGATTGCGTGACAGTTAATTGATACTTGTGACACACACGATCATGTGTGCTAGGTTCGTTAGTTTTTATTTCAGATCGTTCATGATTATTCCCTGGACAAACATTTGTGTATCAGCTGAATTGATTGACATTAGGTTGATTTCTCAAACATTTCTCAATAATATATAATTAAAACTTGTCAACATGTTTGACAGTATCCAAGAGCAAATCCGTAACCGTCGATCCTGCCAGGAACTGGCGCGAAAAATGAAGAAGAAGAAGAAGAAAAGGAAGGAAAAAAGGAGAAATTGACGAAATCAATGCAATTCCTCTGCATATAGGTTATAGAAGAAAAGGAAGAAGAAAAAGGAGAAATTGACGAAATCAATGAACTTCCTCTGCATATAGATTATACGGTGCATGGGAAGCTGCTGATTTTCAAGTGCGGATTATGTTCTAATTGTATCATACTTTATACCACTAAATCGTCATTAGTCGGTTCTGTTCAAATGCTGGTGAAAATAATTGAATTGCAAGTAGCCATCCTGTGTAATAATTGATCATAGATATAAACAAAATTCTAGACGTATGGTATCTTATATTATTCTGAGTTTTGTTGTTGTTATTGTTGTTGTTGTAGGGTTTAACGCCATTTCTCAGCACACGACAGGCTATACATGGCGGCCAGTATTAACGGTGGAGGAAGAACCCGGAAAAAACCCGGAAAGAACCACCGACCCACGAGAAGCTACTGGCAAGCTTTCTCACATAACTACATTAGCCGAATCTTAGACTCGAACCAACGCAGACAGAGGTGAGATGGCAGTGATCCGTAACAGACAGCGCTTTAGACCACTCGGCCACTCGGGGCCCCTCTGAATTTGCAAGAAAGGCTTCTGGTGCAAAAGAATTAGAAAAGTGTGAAACAAAGCTGTTGTTGTAGTGTTTAACGCCATTTTTTCAGCACACGATAGGCTATACATGGCGGCCAGTATTATTGGTGGAGGAAGAACCCGGGAAAACCCCCGGAAAAACCACCGACCCACGAGAAGCTACTGGCAAGCTTTCTCACATAACTACATCAGCCGAATCTAAGACTCGAACCCACGCATACAGAGGTGAGATGGCAGTGATCCGTAACGGAGAGCGCATGAGACCACTTGGCCACACAGGGTGCCTATGTGAAACAAAGTAAAACGTGAAACCGTGCATTGCTAAGTATTTAATACAGATGTACTAATATGTTCTATGACCCCATCATTTAAGTATTTCATAGAAACGCTGTCATCATTTATAACATCAGAATTATCCTTAATGTACTCCAGAAGATTGCTTAGCCGTCAAGTTTAATCCTTGAAAGAAAGACTCGATTCATAATTTAAAAAAACATGATGTTCCTTATATGTATGCATTTCAGTAAATGATAAAATCCCATGCATTCCAAATCCAGATCGATTCCTTTAATTATATTTTTCCCATTGAAAATCTGTACAATGTAAACAAAATAAATCGCACCTGCATCTTTGGAACAAATGTTCATGTTATGCACATATTCAAAAGAAAACATTAACAATTTAAGTAACCAGGGAGTAATAGCAGCTTACCTATATACAGATATGTAAGTCGCCATTAAATGTATTCATGAAAGCAGCACTAAACATTATAAGCAATTATATGGTACTATTAACATCCAAACGTTTTATTTAAATCCAGTTTAAATCATGTCCACCCCGAAACCCACTCGATGAGATATGACTACTCAGCCTGCAATTTCATATGGAGCTATTTCTAGAGTGAAGTCAGAGCGATAGTAGTCCCTGTACTTATTATACGCCTGCAAAACCTGGATTCTAAATCAATGTATAAACAATTTTCAGGATGCAATGAATAATATAAAGATTTTAACAATACATGAAAGAATATTTCTTAGAAAAGCCAAATTGATGTATAAAATATCCAGAAAATCCATTCCTGTCTATCTAAGCAATATCTTACATCAAAGAGATGCTGATGGTACTTCCAAATTTAAGGTCCATAAGAAGAAAAAATTACATTATACCAAGGCCAAAGAAGGAATTGTTTAAAAAAAGTTTTCAATATTCTGGTCCAATAGTATGGAACAACATTCCCAGCGACATAAGGCAGGCTCCTAGCATTTCTTCGTTTCATAATCAATGTCTTAAATGGATGAAATCTTTAGAAAATTGAACAGTGCTAGTACCAAAAAAAAAATACTGCTGCTTGTCTGTATTTTTGCATCATTTTCAAAGCTGAATGTTTCAACGCAGAATGATATTTTATGTTTCTCATATGTTTGTGTTTTTACAGATGCCTGTGCATGTGTTCCAGGCTTGATACTTTGAAATTTAAAATTCATTACTTATTTAGCATCGAGCCAGACTCTTCACATCATGTTTTATGTATTGTATATATTGTATATAACAGATAGAAGGCCTCAAGGTAGATTAGTTCTGTAACTAATTGAGTTACCTTCTCTAAATAAAGTCTTTATTATTATTATTATTATTATTATTATTATTATTATTATTATTATTATTATTATCTGTATTACAGTAGAATACGTAAAAAAAGGACTCGGTTTTTCCTTCAACAGTAATCTCCACTAGCTGTATCCATCTATCGCCAGTGTAACAGCCTGTTTGCTACTGTGTCGTGCTCGATATTTCGGTATTGCAATTCCAGTCATCCCAGTAAATGATCTGTCCGTTTTCGCTGCAAATGGAACCGAAGCACCACGAGCCTTCTGTTCCACGTGAAATTTCTTCCCCAGGCCGGAAATGGCGACCATCAATATCACATCCGTCTGGGGATATTGGAGTCGTCGTGGTTAAACATCCTTCTTGAAATAAGGTCACCAGATAAACAAGACCAACAATTTTGTTCTGAAACAAACAATTAAGTCATATTATGCTGTTCAATGCTTAGTGCTTGAATTACGTTCTTACAGGGCATTGTGTCGGTCATATAGGTGCAGATTTACAATCGGATTCACTTCACGTAAACTACAATACGTATTTGTACTCTTCAACAAACTATGGCAGAATCTACAGTATTAATCGTAAGCATGATAGTCGTTGGTTTGTATGTTAGTATTTTTGTATACAGACAATAATTTCATTTTAACATATCATCAGGATTACATACGGGACGACGTTTTAATTTTCAAAGGATAAAGTGGAGCAGGAATGGGATTTTAGCTTGAAGCAGTATATATCTTTTGTTTTGCTTAAAAGACATGTTAATGCTTTGCAACCAAAAGTTCTTTTGCTGTACAAACAAATCCCACGTAGGTTTTGTTTTCAAGCGATATGTGGGTTGGTGTTGGTTGGTTGTAATTGGGTGTGGGTGGATTATTTTCCAATTCTTTCGGAATATTCTAATTGGCTATACTGTTCAGCCGGCATTGCATTTTGAAGTCTATACTGGAAGTACAAATGTTACAAATTGAGTCTTAAAGGAAGCATGTTATTTGACCTATCGGTATAGAAGTCATAGTGTTCACAAATCCTACCAACTCTATTACCACTACTGCAAGGGTTGGTACATAATGAGGCAAACGCAGTAGTACCAGTCACAATAACTATAATTGCAGTAGTAGATCTAGAAGTACAATCAAATGAAACAGTGTCAAGAACAACAATATCAGTTATAGTGCTAGAAGTGGTAATAGTACAAATTGATTTGCTACTGTCCTTATAGTAAATTCTATGTTACCGTGGCACTAGCGTTCAAAGAATAAGCCTTGGAATCTATTCTCTGGACTTGTTGTCTATCTAGCCTTTTAAAAAGTGGCTGCGATTAAAGAATCAATACATATTAACGTCTGAACACGTTTCAGCGAATTTGAAGCATCTGTACCGAAATCCGTGTTAGACATCTGATTGGTCCAGTGAAATTCCGAGATTTCTGGCTCGGCACTGAACTATTGTCAGTCTCGGTTTAGTCTGGCATGCGTGGTTTTCTTAATGCAGTTTCAATTGGCTAAAAAAGTGGGAATTGCATACAGGTTCAGAATCAAATTGTTACGTGTGTGTCTCTTGTACATCACGCGGACTTTACAGACCAATACAGCTTATATGCTAGAATGCATAGCTAATGTCAACGATAGATGCCATCTGGAAAATGCATCTTCTCTGGATTTAGAAAATTGAGCATTTCTTATATATAATGGTTCTTAGGATGATTAGATTTTTAAAAACAATAATATTCATCAGAAGAATTTGGCACTAACAATAATCATTAAATAACGAGTTTGTAATATATGTATGCAATGTATGTGCAAGGGAAATCTCCTTTGGTAGCACTGTTATGTTAAAATGACGTATCGCATAACTATTTGAATACAATCTAAGTTATCAAAACTTTTAAAATAAAAACCAGAACAGATCGTTCACAATTTTTTGTGTACCTCGGTTTGTAGATTTTTCCGGGACAATTCGAATACCAAGGAGAAAATATATTTTACAATGCTGAAAAGGAACTAAAGCCTCTGCAAATGGTACTGTGTACAGTGCACGTCATTGTGAGATATTAAGTACCACTTTACACTTCATGTAGAAAGCAAATACGCATCTAGCAGTTCTACCGACTGTCATGTACCAGGGACACAATACAGTGATATCAGTACCAATATTAGAAGCATTTTAAATATTTGCAATAGTAGTTGTCGTAGCAGCAGTAGTAGTAGTGATAGCAGTAGTAGCAGTAATGGTACCAGCAGTGAAAGCAGCAGTTATTTTCAGTAGAACTTGACTCACCATGATTTTGATTGCTGAGACGTAGTTTCCGAAAGTGATGTGGCTGATTCTTATAATATCTTTGTTGTCATATGAAACAACAAGCCTTATGAGAAATATTATAAAATATACCCTTTAGTCTATAGTCTTTAGTTTATATAGGCGATTAGGAGATGACGTATAAAAATCCCTCAATAAAATATGTTACCATGTGGCAGTAATTTGATATTGGAAATCGGCGTTGATATGTAAATAAATACGTTAGCATTATGTAAACGTGGCGGTTGGCAACAAGTGGATATAATGTTTTGATGCATAAAATAAATTATCTTCATTTCATTTTCCAAAACATTGTTGGTTTTGTCAAGTGATTTAGAGTGGTCCTTTAATTTAGATTGCTGAAATTGATGACAAACTCTAAGCCCATCAATATAATGAAGACCAAACCATTGATCTTGGAGGTGCGAAACGAGTGCTTCACCTCAGAGAAATGCAAGATGAGTCACCAAGCAATAGGGGAATTGATATTACATTCATCGGAACACCAGTATGCATTGTTCATTGCCAGAAAACAACTAAATGACATGTCTACAAATATTAAAAATGAGCTGGAGAACATATATGTATTCTAAAACTTTCTGCACATGCGCCAATGTAATGTTAAATTATTATAGTAGCTTTGTACGCTTCGTTTACTTATAATATAGATTGAGACCAAAACTAATACAGAGAGAATACATCAAAAGAAAATAGGAGAACGAAGACTACACGATGATGCGGTGCAACTGTTCAACAAGAGTCCCTTGAAGGGACTGACGATCTAATTAGTGAATAGAATTTCCAATTTATAGGAATTCAAGATGACACAATTGTTTTCCTTTTAATTGCTCAGTGTTGAAAAATTATATGATACTCGTCAGAGAAAAAAATATTTTTAAATCAGCGACTGTAGTGGACATATTCGATGTTAGCTTGGCACCAAGTTCATTTAGGACGAAGTAAATATTATTAGAAGAATTTTGGTACAAACCGCATGTCAAAACTCACATCCATTCAAGAGAGTCGTGACAACAAGATCTTAAGAGAGTAAATGTGACGGCCACAGAGGCAACATCTTGATTTCGAATCAACTATGTAACATAAGATGTTTATTTAGGCTAAGTAGACTTCGCAAGAAATCTTATAGTGTAAATCTTATTTTATATGACTACCCCTGTCGACGGGGATGCAGTACGAATATTTTCAAGCTGGCATCCATCTTTGACATTAGATCGACATCATTCTTTTTGTATCAACTAAACATCAAGAACTTTATTTTAATCGAAAATCCAAGACTGATATAGCCATCCATTTATTCTGAATAGCAATGGTAGTATCTTCAAGATGGCTACCGTGGCGACCATATTGGATTTGCGAGCAGTACCATCTCCATTTGGACCTGCTGGAGCATGGCATGATTGTGTGTTTCATGGCAATCCTCCAAATAGTGGCACTAACAATCATGTGCTCCGGGCTGACAGACAACGGACCATCCTATACGCAGGGTTGTCCCGACCACATATGCAAACGAGATCATCCCATTCGGCGTAAGGTTTTAGGAGGCGCTAAATGACAGAAGTGACTTTTTTACCTAGTGGGAGTGGGATCGCCAACGTCATGGGTCATCTGATGCAATAAAAATATCTTTGTCTTTTTGACGGCCGGCCATGGCTATAAGCTCTTCTAAAGTATGACCAGCAAAGCTAATAATAATAATAATAATAATAATAATAATAATAATAATAATATAGCTTTCGTTTGAAATGTTTACTACTTGGTTCAAGTTAGTAATGACTTTCATAATTGTTAATAGTTTTATGGACCAACATATTGATTAAACAATTTACCTGGCATATGGATGCACATTTTGCATAGTTAAACATGTTTGTATACCTTGACGTTTATATGCAGTATAGATTATACTCTGCAACTGGTTTTGAAAGTTGTGCTAGGTGCACAATACGTGATTTATTGCAATGCAAAGGTTGCATGGGGGTGGGCATGAACAATGCATACAAAGAACTGGATATTACGGATTATAGTTTTTGCTGCAGAAGCGCTTGACTACATTTACCAATTTTTGCATCACTTTGAAATTAACCTTGAGATTGGGTACCAGGGTATACGATGTGTTAACACACACTCACTGTTAAACTACACCATGAGGAACTAAACAAGCAATTAAGGAATATTATTCAGTCCTGTGGGGACACGCATTCGTTTCCTGTGTAGATCCAGTTGCCTACCTTGTGTAGACATACATAAATCAGTCCTGTGTGTGCATGAAATTGAAATTCTCTGTGTAGGTGCATATAGTTATCCTTGTGTTGGTTTGCATAATATCATCATGTGCGGACCATTATTGTTTTGTATGAGAACATACATTTGTCATGTGTAGACAATTATTTTGACACTATCCGTTGGAATTTATTGCAATGCAAAGGTGTTGGTTTTTTACCTAGTGGGAGTGGGATCGCCAACGTCATGGTTCATCTGATGCAATAAAAATATCTTTGTCTTTTTGACGGCCGGCCATGGCTATAAGCTCTTCTAAAGTATGACCAGCAAAGCTAATAATAATAATAATAATAATAATAATAATAATAATAATAATAATAATAATGTCTACACAAGGTAGGCAACTGGATCTACACAGGAAACGAATGCGTGTCCCCACAGGACTGAATAATATTCCTTAATTGCTTGTTTAGTTCCTCATGGTGTAGTTTAACAGTGAGTGTGTGTTAACACATCGTATACCCTGGTAACCATGCTCATTGTTAATGTCAAAGTGATGCAAAAATTGGTAAATGTAGTCAAGCGCTTCTGCAGCAAAAACTATAATCCGTAATATCCAGTTGGAATTTTTTCTCTCTCTATCTCATTGTCTCTCCCTCACACACACACACACACACACACACACACACACACACACACGCTTGCGCGCGCGCGCGCGGGCGCGCACACACACACACACATGATTGGTCATGAACAAAAGATTTGTTCTAATTGGCATCAAGAAACAGTGGAATGGTAAATAATACTAATAATATAAAAATCCCTCAATAAAATATGTTACCATATGGCAGTAATTTGATATTGGCAATCGGCGTTGATATGTAAATAAATACGTTAGCATTATGTAAACGTGGCGGCTGGCGACAAGTGAATATAATGTTTTGATGCATAAATTAAAGTATCTTCATTTCATTTTCCAATACATTGTTGGTTTTGTCAATTGATTTAGAGTGGTCCTTTAATTTAGATTGCTGAAATTGATGACAAACTCGAAGCCCATCAATATAATGAAGACCAAACCTTTGATCTTGGAGGTGCGAAACGAGTGCTTCACCTCAGAGAATGCAAGATGAGTCACCAAGCAATAGGAGAATTGATATTATATTCATCGGAACATCTGTATGCATTGTTCATTGCCAGAAAACAACTAAATGATATGTGTAAATGAATTGTTTACAAATATTAAAAATGAGCTGGAGAACATATATGTATTCTAAAACTTTCTGCACATGCGTCGACTTAATGTTAAATTATTATAGTAGCTTTGTACGCTTCGTTTACTTATAATATAGATTGAGACCAAAACTAATACAGAGAGAATACATCAAAAGAAAATCGGAGAACTAAGACTATACGATGATACGGTGCAACTGTTCAACAAGAGTCCCTTGAAGGGACTGACGATCTAATGAGTGAATAGAATTTCCAATTTATAGGAATTCAAGATGACACAATTGTTTTCCTTTTAATTGCTCAGTGTTGAAAAATTATGATACTCGTCAGAGAAAAAAACATTTTCAAATCAGCGACTGTAGTGGACATATTCGATGTTAGCTTGGCACCAAGTTCATTTAGGACGAAGTAAATATCATTAGAAGTATTCTGGTACAAACCGCATGTCAAAACTCACATCCATTCAAGAGAGTCGTGACAACAAGATCTTAAGAGAGTAAATGTGGCAGCCACATCGGATGTACCATAGGCGACATCTTGATTTAGAATCAACTATGTAATATAAGTTGTTCAGTTAGACTAAGTAGACTTCGCAAGAAATCTTATAGTGTAAATCTTATTTTATAAGACTACCCCTGTCGACGGGGATGCAGTACGAATACTTTCAAGCTGGCATCCATCTTTGACATTAGATCAACATCATTGTTTTTACATCAACTAAACATCAAAAACTTTCTTTTAATCGAAAACCCAACACCGATATAGCCATCCATTTATTCTGAATAGCAATAGTAGTATCTTCAAGATGGCTACCGTGGCGACCATATTGGATTTGCGAGCAGTACCATCTCCATTTGGACCTGCTAGATCATGGCATGATTGTGTGTTTCATGGCAATCTTCTAAACAGTGGCACTAACAATCATGTGCTCCGGGCTGACAGACAAAGGACCATCCCATAAGCAGGGTTGTCCCGACCACATATGCTAACGAGGCCATCCCATTCGGCGTAAGGTTTTAGGAGGCGCTAAATGACAGAAGTGACTTTTTTACCTAGTGGGAGTGGGATCGCCAGCGTTATGGTTTGCCTGGTGCAATAAAAAAAATATTTGTCTTTGTGACGGCCGGCCATGGCTATAAGCTCTTCTAAAGTATGACCAGCAAAGCTAATAATAATAATAATAATAATAATAATAATAATAATAATAATAATAATATAGCTTTCGTTTGAAATGTTTAATAATTGGTTCAAGTTAGTAATGACATTCATAATTAATAGTTTTATCGACCTACATATTGATTAAACAATGTAGCTGGCATATGGCTGCACATTTTGTATAGTTAAACATGTTTGTATACCTAGACGTTTATATGCAGTAAAGATTATACTCTGCAACTGGTTTTGCAAGTTGTGCTAGGTGCACAATACGTGATTTATTGCAATGCAAAGGTTGCATGGGGGTGGGCATGAACAATGCATACAAAGAACTGGATATTACGGATAATTGTTTTTGCTGCAGAAGCGCTTGACTACATTTACCAATTTTTGCATCACTTTGAAATTAACAATGAGCATGGTTACCAGGGTATACGATGTGTTAACACACACTCACTGTTAAACTACACCATGAGGAACTAAACAAGTAATTAAGGAATATTATTCAGTCCTGTGGGGACACGCATTCGTTTCCTGTGTCGATCCAGTTGCCTACCTTGTGTAGACATACATAAATCAGTCCTGTGTGTGCATGAAATTGAAATTCTCTGTGTAGGTGCATATAGTTATCCTTGTGTTGGTTTGCATAATATCATCATGTGCGGACCATTATTGTTTTGTATGAGAACATACATTTGTCATGTGTAGACAATTATTTTGACACTATCCGTTGTCCGTAGTGGACATTATTATATTCCATCTGTGTGTGTGTGTGAGAGAGAGAGAGAGAGAGAGAGAGAGAGAGAGAGAGAGAGAGAGAGAGAGACGAATTTTTTTCTCTCTCTATCTCATTGTCTCTCCCTCACACACACACACACACACACACACGCGCTTGCGCGCGCGCGCGCGGGCGCGCACACACACACACATGATTGGTCATGAACAAAAGATTTGTTCTAATTGGCATCAAGAAACAGTGGAATGGTAAATAATACTAATAATATAAAAATCCCTCAATAAAATATGTTACCATATGGCAGTAATTTGATATTGGCAATCGGCGTTGATATGTAAATAAATACGTTAGCATTATGTAAACGTGGCGGCTGGCGACAAGTGAATATAATGTTTTGATGCATAAATTAAAGTATCTTCATTTCATTTTCCAATACATTGTTGGTTTTGTCAATTGATTTAGAGTGGTCCTTTAATTTAGATTGCTGAAATTGATGACAAACTCGAAGCCCATCAATATAATGAAGACCAAACCATTGATCTTGGAGGTGCGAAACGAGTGCTTCACCTCAGAGAATGCAAGATGAGTCACCAAGCAATAAGGGAATTGATATTATATTCATCGGAACATCTGTATGCATTGTTCATTGCCAGAAAACAACTAAATGATATGTGTAAATGAATTGTTTACAAATATTAAAAATGAGCTGGAGAACATATATGTATTCTAAAACTTTCTGCACATGCGTCGACTTAATGTTAAATTATTATAGTAGCTTTGTACGCTTCGTTTACTTATAATATAGATTGAGACCAAAACTAATACAGAGAGAATACATCAAAAGAAAATCGGAGAACTAAGACTATACGATGATACGGTGCAACTGTTCAACAAGAGTCCCTTGAAGGGACTGACGATCTAATGAGTGAATAGAATTTCCAATTTATAGGAATTCAAGATGACACAATTGTTTTCCTTTTAATTGCTCAGTGTTGAAAAATTATGATACTCGTCAGAGAAAAAAACATTTTCAAATCAGCGACTGTAGTGGACATATTCGATGTTAGCTTGGCACCAAGTTCATTTAGGACGAAGTAAATATCATTAGAAGTATTCTGGTACAAACCGCATGTCAAAACTCACATCCATTCAAGAGAGTCGTGACAACAAGATCTTAAGAGAGTAAATGTGGCAGCCACATCGGATGTACCATAGGCGACATCTTGATTTAGAATCAACTATGTAATATAAGTTGTTCAGTTAGACTAAGTAGACTTCGCAAGAAATCTTATAGTGTAAATCTTATTTTATAAGACTACCCCTGTTGACGGGGATGCAGTACGAATATTTTCAAGCTGGCATCCATCTTTGACATTAGATCAACATCATTGTTTTTACATCAACTAAACATCAAAAACTTTCTTTTAATCGAAAACCCAACACCGATATAGCCATCCATTTATTCTGAATAGCAATAGTAGTATCTTCAAGATGGCTACCGTGGCGACCATATTGAATTTGCGAGCAGTACCATCTCCATTTGGACCTGCTAGATCATGGCATGATTGTGTGTTTCATGGCAATCTTCTAAACAGTGGCACTAACAATCATGTGCTCCGGGCTGACAGACAAAGGACCATCCCATAAGCAGGGTTGTCCCGACCACATATGCTAACGAGGCCATCCCATTCGGCGTAAGGTTTTAGGAGGCGCTAAATGACAGAAGTGACTTTTTTACCTAGTGGGAGTGGGATCGCCAGCGTTATGGTTTGCCTGGTGCAATAAAAAAAATATTTGTCTTTGTGACGGCCGGCCATGGCTATAAGCTCTTCTAAAGTATGACCAGCAAAGCTAATAATAATAATAATAATAATAATAATAATAATAATAATAATATAGCTTTCGTTTGAAATGTTTAATAATTGGTTCAAGTTAGTAATGACATTCATAATTAATAGTTTTATCGACCTACATATTGATTAAACAATGTAGCTGGCATATGGATGCACATTTTGTATAGTTAAACATGTTTGTATACCTAGACGTTTATATGCAGTAAAGATTATACTCTGCAACTGGTTTTGCAAGTTGTGCTAGGTGCACAATACGTGATTTATTGCAATGCAAAGGTTGCATGGGGGTGGGCATGAACAATGCATACAAAGAACTGGATATTACGGATAATTGTTTTTGCTGCAGAAGCGCTTGACTACATTTACCAATTTTTGCATCACTTTGAAATTAACAATGAGCATGGTTACCAGGGTATACGATGTGTTAACACACACTCACTGTTAAACTACACCATGAGGAACTAAACAAGCAATTAAGGAATATTATTCAGTCCTGTGGGGACACGCATTCGTTTCCTGTGTAGATCCAGTTGCCTACCTTGTGTAGACATACATAAATCAGTCCTGTGTGTGCATGAAATTGAAATTCTCTGTGTAGGTGCATATAGTTATCCTTGTGTTGGTTTGCATAATATCATCATGTGCGGACCATTATTGTTTTGTATGAGAACATACATTTGTCATGTGTAGACAATTATTTTGACACTATCCGTTGTCCGTAGTGGACATTATTATATTCCATCTGTGTGTGTGTGTGTGTGTGAGAGAGAGAGAGAGAGAGAGAGAGAGAGAGAGAGAGAGAGAGAGAGAGAGAGAGAGAGAGAGAGACGAATTTTTTCTCTCTCTATCTCATTGTCTCTCCCTCACACACACACACACACACACACACACACACGCTTGCGCGCGCGCGCGCGAGCGCGCACACACACACACATGATTGGTCATGAACAAAAGATTTGTTCTAATTGGCATCAAGAAACAGTGGAATGGTAAATAATACTAATAATATAAAAATCCCTCAATAAAATATGTTACCATATGGCAGTAATTTGATATTGGCAATCGGCGTTGATATGTAAATAAATACGTTAGCATTATGTAAACGTGGCGGCTGGCGACAAGTGAATATAATGTTTTGATGCATAAATTAAAGTATCTTCATTTCATTTTCCAATACATTGTTGGTTTTGTCAATTGATTTAGAGTGGTCCTTTAATTTAGATTGCTGAAATTGATGACAAACTCGAAGCCCATCAATATAATGAAGACCAAACCATTGATCTTGGAGGTGCGAAACGAGTGCTTCACCTCAGAGAATGCAAGATGAGTCACCAAGCAATAGGGGAATTGATATTATATTCATCGGAACATCTGTATGCATTGTTCATTGCCAGAAAACAACTAAATGATATGTGTAAATGAATTGTTTACAAATATTAAAAATGAGCTGGAGAACATATATGTATTCTAAAACTTTCTGCACATGCGTCGACTTAATGTTAAATTATTATAGTAGCTTTGTACGCTTCGTTTACTTATAATATAGATTGAGACCAAAACTAATACAGAGAGAATACATCAAAAGAAAATCGGAGAACTAAGACTATACGATGATACGGTGCAACTGTTCAACAAGAGTCCCTTGAAGGGACTGACGATCTAATGAGTGAATAGAATTTCCAATTTATAGGAATTCAAGATGACACAATTGTTTTCCTTTTAATTGCTCAGTGTTGAAAAATTATGATACTCGTCAGAGAAAAAAACATTTTCAAATCAGCGACTGTAGTGGACATATTCGATGTTAGCTTGGCACCAAGTTCATTTAGGACGAAGTAAATATCATTAGAAGTATTCTGGTACAAACCGCATGTCAAAACTCACATCCATTCAAGAGAGTCGTGACAACAAGATCTTAAGAGAGTAAATGTGGCAGCCACATCGGATGTACCATAGGCGACATCTTGATTTAGAATCAACTATGTAATATAAGTTGTTCAGTTAGACTAAGTAGACTTCGCAAGAAATCTTATAGTGTAAATCTTATTTTATAAGACTACCCCTGTCGACGGGGATGCAGTACGAATATTTTCAAGCTGGCATCCATCTTTGACATTAGAACAACATCATTGTTTTTACATCAACTAAACATCAAAAACTTTCTTTTAATCGACAACCCAACACCGATATAGCCATCCATTTATTCTGAATAGCAATAGTAGTATCTTCAAGATGGCTACCGTGGCGACCATATTGGATTTGCGAGCAGTACCATCTCCATTTGGACCTGCTAGATCATGGCATGATTGTGTGTTTCATGGCAATCTTCTAAACAGTGGCACTAACAATCATGTGCTCCGGGCTGACAGACAAAGGACCATCCCATAAGCAGGGTTGTCCCGACCACATATGCTAACGAGGCCATCCCATTCGGCGTAAGGTTTTAGGAGGCGCTAAATGACAGAAGTGACTTTTTTACCTAGTGGGAGTGGGATCGCCAGCGTTATGGTTTGCCTGGTGCAATAAAAAAAATATTTGTCTTTGTGACGGCCGGCCATGGCTATAAGCTCTTCTAAAGTATGACCAGCAAAGCTAATAATAATAATAATAATAATAATAATAATAATAATAATAATAATAATAATATAGCTTTCGTTTGAAATGTTTAATAATTGGTTCAAGTTAGTAATGACATTCATAATTAATAGTTTTATCGACCTACATATTGATTAAACAATGTAGCTGGCAGATGGATGCACATTTTGTATAGTTAAACATGTTTGTATACCTAGACGTTTATATGCAGTAAAGATTATACTCTGCAACTGGTTTTGCAAGTTGTGCTAGGTGCACAATACGTGATTTATTGCAATGCAAAGGTTGCATGGGGGTGGGCATGAACAATGCATACAAAGAACTGGATATTACGGATAATTGTTTTTGCTGCAGAAGCGCTTGACTACATTTACCAATTTTTGCATCACTTTGAAATTAACAATGAGCATGGTTACCAGGGTATACGATGTGTTAACACACACTCACTGTTAAACTACACCATGAGGAACTAAACAAGCAATTAAGGAATATTATTCAGTCCTGTGGGGACACGCATTCGTTTCCTGTGTAGATCCAGTTGCCTACCTTGTGTAGACATACATAAATCAGTCCTGTGTGTGCATGAAATTGAAATTCTCTGTGTAGGTGCATATAGTTATCCTTGTGTTGGTTTGCATAATATCATCATGTGCGGACCATTATTGTTTTGTATGAGAACATACATTTGTCATGTGTAGACAATTATTTTGACACTATCCGTTGTCCGTAGTGGACATTATTATATTCCATCTGTGTGTGTGTGTGTGTGAGAGAGAGAGAGAGAGAGAGAGAGAGAGAGAGAGAGAGAGAGAGAGAGAGAGAGAGAGAGAGAGACGAAATTTCTCTCTCTAACTCGTTGTCTCTCCCTCACACACACACACACACACACACACACAAGCTTGCGCGCGGGCGCGGGCGCACACACACACACACACACACACATGATTGGTCATGAGGAAAAGATTTGTTCTAATTGGCATCAAGAAACAGTGGAATGGTAAATAATACTAATAATATAAAAATCCCTCAATAAAATATGTTACCATATGGCAGTGATTTGATATTGGCAATCGGCGTTGATATGTAAATAAATACGTTAGCATTATGTAAACGTGGCGGCTGGCGACAAGTGAATATAATGTTTTGATGCATAAATTAAAGTATCTTCATTTCATTTTCCAGTACATTGTTGGTTTTGTCAATTGATTTAGAGTGGTCCTTTAATTTAGATTGCTGAAATTGATGACAAACTCGAAGCCCATCAATATAATGAAGACCAAACCATTGATCTTGGAGGTGCGAAACGAGTGCTTCACCTCAGAGAATGCAAGATGAGTCACCAAGCAATAGGGGAATTGATATTACATTCATCGGAACACCTGTATGTATTGTTCATTGCCAGAAAACAACTAAATGATATGTGTAAATGAATTGTTTACAAATATTAAAAATGAGCTGGAGAACATATATGTATTCTGAAACTTTCTGCACATGCGCCGACTTAATGTTAAATTATTATAGTAGCTTTGTACGCTTCGTTTACTTATAATATAGATTGAGACTAAAACTAATACAGAGAGAATACATCAAAAGAAAATCGGAGAACTAGGACTATACGATGATGCGGTGCAACTGTTCAACAAGAGTCCCTTGAAGGGACTGACGATCTAATGAGTGAATAGAATTTCCAATTTATAGGAATTCAAGATGACACAATTGTTTTCCTTTTAATTGCTCCGTGTTGAAAAATTATATGATATTCGTCAGAGAAAAAAAGATTTTCAAATCAGCGACTGTAGTGGACATATTCGATGTTAGCTTGGCACCAAGTTCATTTAGGACGAAGTAAATATCATTAGAAGTATTCTGGTTAAATCGGAAATGATCCCACTTCTGACACCTTTGTAACAAGATAACCGGGTGGGATTTCCAGTTTGAGAAAAGAACACGTTTGACGATGATATAAATACAACGTGTATAAATGAATGACTCGAATGAGCAATTCATTATGAATACGTGCGAGTATATATAAAAACGAATATATGTAATAATGAAACATACAAATAAATTACTTTATGAAATACAAAGACAAGGGGTGACTGATTTATAGTTATTTCACAAGAACAAGATGGATATAATAGTTTACTCAGCTAGTAAACAATGTAGAATTTTACTCGTGTAGTAAAATGAATTCACTCAGATAGTGATGATATGCGAACAAAAGGGGAAATATATACAACTTATCTTTACAGTCACGAAAGTTACAATGGGTTTTTACGAACCCCAATATTAGCTCACGGCTAATAGATTATATGTAAGGAGATACACTCAGTCATCAGTACGCTACACATCAGCGTCACAGCAGCTACGGTTAATTCATGTGGTTGGCGTTACTGACTGCATCACGTTGACCTCGATCACTCCGATAACTTCGAGCGCTCGGGTCATTCTATCCACTCCCGACACTCTAGACAGCTCGACACACTCCTGACATTTAGGATTACTGAAAATATATATACAATACCGTGCCGTAGGCGAGATCAGATATCTGGCGCCCCCCTTCCAATCACGCCCTTCCACATTAAAATAAACCCTTAGCCCAGCGCCCTAGGCGATTGCCTAGTTCGCCTAGCGGAAGCGCCGGCCCTGATACCGTGTACTATACACGACATGGGCATTAAAACGTAACAACGTTATACACTGCACAATAATTACAAACAACAAATTCAGAAGTAAACCTTACACTGCTTGATAAGAATCCTACTGAACTAAGCATTTCTTAAAATGTAGCTTTATATTACTAATATAAATCCCTTACTACATTTTTAAGAAATGAATAAAGATATCTGCAGAGGGATAATACAAAAGGTGCTAATTAGGTTGACCTTTCTTCTTAGTCTTGCTACAGTGCAACACAAAAAAACAATAATATTAATATGTGCATTATACTGCGTAAGCCAAAGCTACATAGCAAAAATACAAACCGACGATGAGGTATTTATACACTTATATCGTCTGTGTAATTTAAGTATCTTGTTTTTCCCCATCAAAAGCACTTCGCACGTGCGGCAAATCATGGATCGAACTCATTATTTCGAAATAAGACATAATATACATTAATCACCCTCTGGTAATATTGTATACAAATACGAAACTTGAGTACATGTATTAAATAAATAAAAGGGTGTATGCGATTCCGTGACAGCTGAATAGATACTTGTGACACCCACGATCATGTGTGATAGGTTCGACATAATTATCGTGCCTTGAAAATTCTGGCCTTTTAATTTTAAAACGTTCATGATTATTCCCTGGACGAAGATTTGTGTATCAGCTGAATTGATTGACATTAGGTTGATTTCTCAAACATTTCTCAGTAATCTATAATTAAAACTTGTTAACATGTTTGACAGTATCCAAGAGTAAATCCGTAACGGTCGTTCCTGCTTCAGCCAGGAACTGGCGCGAAAAGAGAAGATGAAGAAGAAGAAGAAAAGGAAGAGGTAGAAGAAGAAATTGACGAAATCAATGCACTACCTCTGCATATAGATTTTACGGTGCATGGGATGCTGCTGATTTACAAGTGCTACACTTATTATAGGTATAGTCATTTGCATACTGTAGATGTGTACAGGTTTTATTTTGTCAAAATAGAATAGCGGATTATGTTCTAATTTTATCATGCTTTTACACCACTAAATCGTCATTGGTCGGTTCTGTTAAAATGTTGGCGAAAAATAATTGAATTGCAAGTATCCCACCTGTGTAATAATTGATCATAGATATAAACAAAATTCTAGACGTATGGTATCTTATATTATTCTGAGTTTTGTTGCTGTTATTGTTGTTGTTGTAGGGTTTAACGCCATTTTTCAGCACACGATTGGCTATACATGTCGGCCAGTATTAATGGTGGGAAAAGAATTCCGAAAAACCCAGGAAAGAACCACCGACCCACGAGAAGCTACTGGCAAGCTTTCACATACCCACGTTGGCTGAATTCGAGACTCGAACCCACGCAGACAGAGTTTTGCAGTTTTGTAATTACACAGATAAAATACAAAAGCAAGTGAGTGCGTTTCTAACGTGAATACATCTTAAAGCATAAGTTTGAACTACACTAGGCACATGCATGGCCGCCCACATTTAACCTTTAAACATATTTTGGCCTACACACGTAACACTTAAAAGCTGACATGTTTGTCCACCCCCCCCCCACCCCCCGAAAATAAGTATGCGGGCGTCCCAGGACACGATTCTCATCAATGAAAAACCAGATGTTGCAACTAAACCAAACTTTTATTTTAATTCAATGCAGATGCACCTAAGAATTAAAATACTGAATTATGAACTTAATTCGATGCTACTTAGATTGATTTCTAGGATATTCATGCTCTGGTTATGCTACATTTTTCTTCTTAGTCTTGCTACAGTGCAACAAAAAAAGAAAAAAAAACTATTAACATCTGAATTTGTATTTTTTTTAATGGTTTAACGCTATTTTTAAGCACAATATAGACTATACATGGCGGCCAGTATTAATGATGGAAGCTGAACCCGGAAAACCCCCGGAAAGAACCACCGACCCACGAGAAGCTACTGGCAAGCTTTCTCACATAACTACATTAGCCGAATCTTAGACTCGAATCCACGCAGACAGAGGTGAGATGGCAGTGATCTGTAACTGACAGCGATTTAGACCACTCGGCCACTCGGGGCCCCGCCAAGTATTTAATACAGATGTACTAATATGTTCTATGACCGCATCATTTAAGTATTTCATAGAAACGCTGTCATCATGTGTAACATCAGAATGATCCTTAATGTACTCCAGAAGATTGTTTAGCCGTCAAGTTCAATCCTTGAAAGAAAGACTCAATTCGTAGTTTTAAAAACATGATTTTTTTTTACATGTATGCATTTCAGTAAATGATCAAATCCCAATTATTCCAAATCCAGATCAATTCCTTTTTTAATACTTTTCCCATTGAAAATTTGCACAATGTAAACAAAATAAATCGCACCTGCATCTTTAGAAAAAATGTTAATGCTATACACATATTCATTAGAAAACATTAACAATTTAAATGACAGGACTTACCAAAGGGAGTAATAGTAAATTACCTATATGCAGATATGTAAGGTGCCATTAAATGTATTCATGAAAGCAGCACTGCATATGACTGTAAACATTATAAGCAACTAAATGGTATTGTTAAGATCCAAACATGTTTATTTAAATCCCGTTTAAATCATGTCCACCCTGAAACCCACTCGATGAAATATAACGACTCAGTCTGCAATATGGAGCTATTTCTAGAGTGAAGTCAGAGCGATAGTAGTCCCTGTTCTATTATACGCCTGCGAAACCTGGATAGTGTATTTGCACCATGCGAAGAATCTGAACCACTTCACAAACTCTGCTTCAAAAGACTCTCAAACATCAAGTGGCAAGACAGGATCCCGGATACTGAGGTTCTTGTCCAAGCAAGCCTTCCCAGTATACTCACCATAGTTGTGCAATCACAGTTGCGATGGGCAAGACATGTAACTCGCACAGCAGACCTCAAGCTTCCAAAAATCTCTTTTATGGCGAGCTCGAACAAGGTATACGAAATAAAGGAGGTCAGAGAAAACGATTCAAGGACGCCCTGAAGAAGTCAATAAAGAACTCTGGCTTTGGCTGTGACACGTGGGAACAGGGTAATGTGGCGTTCTTTCATCACTAAAAGTACTAAAGCTTACTAGGCCCACATGACAGCCGTGGAAAAACAAGGAAGGCTGGAAATCCCGCGTCAGTAACACAGTGTTCATTCATATTGGCCTTACTAACGTTTCCCACGCCTTTCAAAGATTGGCTACATCTTATCTTAAATTGCATTCTTCATCTATTTACTAAGAACTCTGGCATTGGCTATGACACGTGGGAACAGACTGCACAGGACAGGGTAATGTGGCGCTCTACCATCACTAACGGTACAAAAGCTTACTAGGCCAACATGATAGCGGTAGATAAACGAGGAAGGCTGGCCGGGAAATACCGCGTCAGCAACAGTGTCCATTCAAGATGCATATTGTCCTCATCAGCTACCTATGCACCCACAGTCCATTTGTTCCTGATTAAACACTGGATGGCTAATGTGGTCCTCATCGATTCGCTGGACGAACTACAGTCAGTATATGAATTAATCTTACCTGCCTACAATCCAACAGTAGTTGTTAAAGCTCATAAACGAGTATCATATACTTAGAAGTAAATATACCTGAATTTCAAGTTCACTGTAAAACCAATTTGAGTGTTACAAAGCGGTCATGGTTATATTATTTTTTCTATGGCTGTGATAAAATATGTTAAAGACTATAGATTTTAAAGCGCTATATTTTTTATTCATAGTTACCAGTGCACAGGAACAAAAATATTTTCGTTCTTGTATTTTTTAAAAATCATTTCACTAACTTATGACATAAACTATGCAATCACTGACAAATCTGGGCAATGAACTTTGAACCCTCCAGCAGTTTAAAGTTTTGTCCTACCAACGTTTCCCACGCCTTTCAGAGATTGGCTACATCTTATCTTAAATTGCATTCTTCATCTATATACTTTTCAGCAAATACACTTCCGCATACATGTACAGCTCTAAAAGTTTCGATTAAAAAAAAACTATACTGAACAATACTGTATGTACCTTTTAAGCAATTATAAAAAAATATCTAAAAGTATCTTTATTTTACCGATTTAAATTAAATGATAACTTTTTCAATGTAATCAGGCTTTACCCATTAAATGTTACTAAAACATTGTCCAGTCTCAATATAATTAAAACATGTCCAGTCTCAATATAATTAAAACATGTCCAGTCTCAATATAATTAAAACATGTCCAGTCTCAATATAATTAAAACATGTCCAGTCTCAATATAATTAAAACATGTCCAGTCTCAATATAACTAAACCATGGCCAATCTCGATATAACTAAACCATGGCCAGTCTCGATATAACTAAACCATGGCCAGTCTCGATATAGCTAAACCATGTCCAGTCTCGATATAGCTAAACCATGTCCAGTCTCGATATAGCTAAACCATGTCCAGTCTCGATATAGCTAAACCATGTCCAGTCTCGATATAGCTAAACCATGTCCAGTCTCGATATAGCTAAACCATGTCCAGTCTCGATATAGCTAAACCATGTCCAGTCTCGATATAGCTAAACCATGTCCAGTCTCGATATAGCTAAACCATGTCCAGTCTCGATATAGCTAAACCATGTCCAGTCTCGATATAGCTAAACCATGTCCAGTCTCGATATAGCTAAACCATGTCCAGTCTCGATATAGCTAAACCATGTCCAGTCTCGATATAGCTAAACCATGTCCAGTCTCGATATAGCTAAACCATGTCCAGTCTCGATATAGCTAAACCATGTCCAGTCTCGATATAGCTAAACCATGTCCAGTCTCGATATAGCTAAACCATGTCCAGTCTCGATATAGCTAAACCATGTCCAGTCTCGATGTAGCTAAACCATGTCCAGTCTCGATGTAGCTAAACCATGTCCAGTCTCGATGTAGCTAAACCATGTCCAGTCTCGATGTAGCTAAACCATGTCCAGTCTCGATGTAGCTAAACCATGTCCAGTCTCGATGTAGCTAAACCATGTCCAGTCTCGATGTAGCTAAACCATGTCCAGTCTCGATGTAGCTAAACCATGTCCAGTCTCGATGTAGCTAAACCATGTCCAGTCTCGATGTAGCTAAACCATGTCCAGTCTCGATGTAGCTAAACCATGTCCAGTCTCGATGTAGCTAAACCATGTCCAGTCTCGATGTAGCTAAACCATGTCCAGTCTCGATGTAGCTAAACCATGTCCAGTCTCGATGTAGCTAAACCATGTCCAGTCTCGATGTAGCTAAACCATGTCCAGTCTCGATGTAGCTAAACCATGTCCAGTCTCGATGTAGCTAAACCATGTCCAGTCTCGATGTAGCTAAACCATGTCCAGTCTCGATGTAGCTAAACCATGTCCAGTCTCGATGTAGCTAAACCATGTCCAGTCTCGATGTAGCTAAACCATGTCCAGTCTCGATGTAGCTAAACCATGTCCAGTCTCGATGTAGCTAAACCATGTCCAGTCTCGATGTAGCTAAACCATGTCCAGTCTCGATGTAGCTAAACCATGTCCAGTCTCGATGTAGCTAAACCATGTCCAGTCTCGATGTAGCTAAACCATGTCCAGTCTCGATGTAGCTAAACCATGTCCAGTCTCGATGTAGCTAAACCATGTCCAGTCTCGATGTAGCTAAACCATGTCCAGTCTCGATGTAGCTAAACCCTGTCCAGTCTCGATGTAGCTAAACCCTGTCCAGTCTCGATGTAGCTAAACCCTGTCCAGTCTCGATGTAGCTAAACCCTGTCCAGTCTCGATGTAGCTAAACCCTGTCCAGTCTCGATGTAGCTAAACCCTGTCCAGTCTCGATGTAGCTAAACCCTGTCCAGTCTCGATGTAGCTAAACCCTGTCCAGTCTCGATGTAGCTAAACCCTGTCCAGTCTCGATGTAGCTAAACCCTGTCCAGTCTCGATGTAGCTAAACCCTGTCCAGTCTCGATGTAGCTAAACCCTGTCCAGTCTCGATGTAGCTAAACCCTGTCCAGTCTCGATGTAGCTAAACCCTGTCCAGTCTCGATGTAGCTAAACCCTGTCCAGTCTCGATGTAGCTAAACCCTGTCCAGTCTCGATGTAGCTAAACCCTGTCCAGTCTCGATGTAGCTAAACCCTGTCCAGTCTCGATGTAGCTAAACCCTGTCCAGTCTCGATGTAGCTAAACCCTGTCCAGTCTCGATGTAGCTAAACCCTGTCCAGTCTCGATGTAGCTAAACCCTGTCCAGTCTCGATGTAGCTAAACCCTGTCCAGTCTCGATGTAGCTAAACCCTGTCCAGTCTCGATGTAGCTAAACCCTGTCCAGTCTCGATGTAGCTAAACCCTGTCCAGTCTCGATGTAGCTAAACCCTGTCCAGTCTCGATGTAGCTAAACCCTGTCCAGTCTCGATGTAGCTAAACCCTGTCCAGTCTCGATGTAGCTAAACCCTGTCCAGTCTCGATGTAGCTAAACCCTGTCCAGTCTCGATGTAGCTAAACCCTGTCCAGTCTCGATGTAGCTAAACCCTGTCCAGTCTCGATGTAGCTAAACCCTGTCCAGTCTCGATGTAGCTAAACCCTGTCCAGTCTCGATGTAGCTAAACCCTGTCCAGTCTCGATGTAGCTAAACCCTGTCCAGTCTCGATGTAGCTAAACCCTGTCCAGTCTCGATGTAGCTAAACCCTGTCCAGTCTCGATGTAGCTAAACCCTGTCCAGTCTCGATGTAGCTAAACCCTGTCCAGTCTCGATGTAGCTAAACCCTGTCCAGTCTCGATGTAGCTAAACCCTGTCCAGTCTCGATGTAGCTAAACCCTGTCCAGTCTCGATGTAGCTAAACCCTGTCCAGTCTCGATGTAGCTAAACCCTGTCCAGTCTCGATGTAGCTAAACCCTGTCCAGTCTCGATGTAGCTAAACCCTGTCCAGTCTCGATGTAGCTAAACCCTGTCCAGTCTCGATGTAGCTAAACCCTGTCCAGTCTCGATGTAGCTAAACCCTGTCCAGTCTCGATGTAGCTAAACCCTGGCCAGTCTCGATGTAGCTAAACCCTGGCCAGTCTCGATGTAGCTAAACCCTGGCCAGTCTCGATGTAGCTAAACCCTGGCCAGTCGCAATATAATTAAAACATGAGACGTTTTAATATAATACTAGCTTTGAAATGTTTTTCACATACTGACAAGAATATCACTTAGGACCGGTTGTTATATTAACAACTTTATCAGCTTCTTTTACTTGTAAACATTCGCATGGAAATGTAATCTACCTTCTGATTTAAATTTCATCATAAAACAAATTGCTGATATGGTATATTTTGACTAGTCCAGTTTCTGGGGACAT
Source organism: Unio delphinus (assembly GCA_029339505.1). NCBI lineage: Eukaryota > Metazoa > Mollusca > Bivalvia > Unionida > Unionidae > Unio > Unio delphinus. The sequence continues at coordinate 23,297,370 of JAQISU010001236.1, forward strand.
TCCTAGGGATTTGCAAGACTGACGTTGCCTTGGCCTTGCTAGTGAAAGTTCTGTATTCTAGTTTTGTGAATCATTCAAATAAAATAAAAGCTTAGACGGTGTGAGTGGAAACTGGCATAGCTGTAATCGATTTAGATATATCTCAATTTAAACATAGAGAGCAAAGGTTGAGTTTTTGTGTAGCTACTTCTTATACTAGATGTTTTGCCCAATGAATTTTCCCACAGTCGAATTTATTGGAACAAAATTGGAGGGTCAATATTCGACTTTGCACGTTTTCGGCGACTTCAACTGAGGCGCTGACTATATAGATCACGTAGTTTATGTATAAAAAACAATTACTAAATCTGTTAATGTCGCTGTTGGAGACATGAGAAAAGTAACATCTGTCTTTCTCCTAATAATGAAGACGATACTCACGACCTAATTAGCCATTAAGTACACGAAGCACGTGCTTAGGGCACAAGCCCAACAGGGATACCAGACAAATTAAAATAGTTTATGATAAAATTGAAAGAATTATATATGGCCATTTGGATCTGCATGTATGAGTATTTTTGGAATGATGGCAATACGATCAGTTTTCTTGCACTGAAGGTTAGCATTGGTGTTTCATATACACATTTCTGTAGTTTAAAAAAGCCTTATCGTGTCATTATTTTCACTTGCAGTATTGATTGTCTGATGTGAAGATTTGAATTACAGTGACATAACAACAGATGCAGTGCGTTTGTATCGATAAAATTACAACAGATGTTGTTAAATAAAGACGGAAGTGTCTCTATTAATAGCCTATCATTCCGATGCAATTAATAATTGATTGGCGACTTGTAAGCTTGACACTCTACTGACATTCAACTTTAAGCACATCCACTCCGATAGTTGGATTTGAAATTAACATCAAGTGCATTTCTTTAAATTCACGTGCTCAGGTTCGACTGTTTACTTACTGGTGTTACGTACAACGCGTATACATGTATATATACATGTGTAAGTGTGTGTAACCAGTATCATCCATCAAAAAGTTTATACCACACTACATTCTCTAGAATGGAGAATCAGTTTAATATCGAAAATAATCAGGAACAAATGTTATAAACAAATTGATATTATTATTGACTCATTTGCACGAGAGTGAACATAAACAAGCATTCTGTTATCAAAACAATTCTATCTGCGTTCATTCCGTTCGTAAATATTTGTGTCATAGAATGAGAAAGTTTTTTTAAAATTATTTCTTCAGTCCTTATGTTCTTCTATTGTTTGTGGTGAATCTTGAATTCATTTATTTCTTATGTGGGTGAAAAATATAAAACACATTTTAACGACTCAATTGAAACTATTGAGAATGTCTTTTGCTAAAATTTATTTAAGACGAGCAATTCCAGTCTTCCCATGAACTCAGTGTTTCGGAATTATTACAGTAGAATCCGTAACAAAAGGACTCGCTTCTTCCTTCAACAGTAATTTCGCCTGGTTGGATCCATCTTTCGCCAGTGTAGCAGCCTGTTTGCCGCTGTGTCGTGCTTGGTTGCTGTATATTGGGCCATGTCGATATTTCGGTATTGCAATTCCAGTTATCCCAGTTAATGATCTGCCCGTTTTCGCTGCAAATGGACCCGAAACACCATGACCCTTCTGTTGTACGTGAAATTTCTTCCCCAGGCAGGAAATGGCGGCCGTCAATAATACATCCCCTATGGGATATTGGAGGCATCGGGATTAAACATCCTTCTTGAAATAGGGTCAAAAGGTAAAAAAGCCCAACAATTGTATTCTGAAACAAAAAATTAATTCGTATTATGCCATTCAATACTTAGTGCTTGAATTAGGTTCTTACACTATCCATCATTTCTCGGTGAAGTAGGTACAGACTTTCAAAGTAAATTTACATCGGATTCACTTGACTTAAATCACTATAAGTAGTAGCACTCGAGCTTTCAACAAACAAAGACAAAATCTACAGTATTCATCGTAAGCATGCATGATCGTCGTTGGTTTGGATATTGTTGTTTTTGTATACAGACAAGATTTTTATTTTAAAATATCATCAAGATTATGTACGGGACGACCTTTTAATTTTCCAAGGATAAGGTTAATCGAGGAGTAGGAATGGGATTTTAGTTTGAAGCAGTATATATTTTTCTTTTTGCTTCAAAAACATTTTAATGCTTTGCAACTAATATGATGCAAATGTATAGTTCTTTTGCTGTACAATAGAACCAACGAAGATTGTTTTTTCAAGCAACATGGGGGTTGGTGTTGGTTGGTTGCTATTGAGTGTTGGTTGAATTTGTTCAAATTCTTTCAGACTATTCTAATTGGCTCGACTGTTCAGCCGGTATTGCATTTTGAAATCTATACCGGAAGTACAAATGTTACAAAATGAGTCTTAAAGGAAGCATGTTATTTTTGACCTATCCGTACAGAGGTTATATTGATCACTTTCCTTTCTAATTACAATAAATAATTTTGGTCCATATAAAAATGGAAAATAAAGATAGTTGTTGATGAGAGATTTTAAGACTGCTAAATTAATAAATGTTCAATGGCTGTCTGTTTAATAATTATACAAAGGTGTGTGTGTGTGTGTGTGTGTGAAAGAGAGAGAGAAAATGAGAAAGAGAGAAAGAGAGAAAGAGAAAGAGAAAGAGATACGTGGGTTGTTTGTAAATCACTATTGCTACCTTAGCATATAATCTTGATTGGTGCTCTAAAAAAATCTGTGTTTATCGTATGCATCTAGCCTAGGATAATATCTGCTTATCGTATACATATATCACTATATGATATGTGCTTATCATATACATGTACCTCTATCATAGTATGCTTCTCACACACATGTACCTCTATCATAGTATGCTTCTCACACACATGTACCTCTATCATAGCATGCTTCTCACACACATGTACCTCTATCATAGCATGCTTCTCACACACATGTACCTCTATCATAGCATGCTTCTCACACACATGTACCTCTATCATAGCATGCTTCTCACACACATGTACCTCTATCATAGTATGCTTCTCACACACATGTACCTCTGTCATAGTATGCTTCTCACACACATGTACCTCTATCATGGCATGCTTCTCACACACATGTACCTCTATCATGGCATGCTTATCGCACACATGTACCTCTATCATAGCATGCTTCTCACACACATGTACCTCTATCATAGCATGCTTCTCACACACATGTACCTCTATCATAGCATGCTTCTCACACACATGTACCTCTATCATAGCATGCTTCTCACACACATGTACCTCTATCATAGCATGCTTCTCACACACATGTACCTCTATCATAGCATGCTTCTCACACACATGTACCTAAATCATAGTATGCTTCTCACACACATGTACCTCTGTCATAGTATGCTTCTCACACACATGTACCTCTATCATGGCATGCTTCTCACACACATGTACCTCTATCATGGCATGCTTATCGCACACATGTACCTCTATCATAGCATGCTTCTCACACACATGTACCTCTATCATAGCATGCTTCTCACACACATGTACCTCTATCATAGCATGCTTCTCACACACATGTACCTCTATCATAGTATGCTTCTCACACACATGTACCTCTATCATAGTATGCTTCTCACACACATGTACCTCTATCATAGTATGCTTCTCACACACATGTACCTCTATCATAGTATGCTTCTCACACACATGTACCTCTATCATAGTATGCTTATCGCACACATTCATCTTTATCATAGTATGCTTATCGCACACATGTATTTCTGTTTATCGTTTACATGAATCATGTATGTATGTATTTATGTGTTTATCGTATACATCTACCCTAGGATAATATGTGCTTATCGTATACATGTACCTCTATATGATCTGTGCTTATCATATACATATACCTCTATCATAATATGCTTATCGCTCATATTTCCCTCTACTTATCACACACACACACACACACACACACACACACATATATATATATATATATATATATATATATCTGTACCCTTTTGACCACATATAGTATATTCTATTAATATATCTTCAAACAAGTTATACCAATTACTAATCCTACCAACTCTATTACCACTATTGCAAGTGGTGGTGCATAATGAGTCAAACGCAGTTGTACCAGACACAATAACTATAATTGCAGTAGTAGATCTAGAAGTAAAAGCAAATGCAACAGTATCAAGAACAACAATATCAGTTGTAGGACTAGAAGTGGTAATATTACAATTTAATTTGCTACTGTCCTTATAATAAAATGATATGTTACCGTGGCACTAGCGCTTCAAGAATAAGCTTTGGAATCTATTATTTGGACTTGTTGCATGTCTATCTAGCGTTTTAAAAAAGGCTGCGATTAAAAAATCAATACATATTAACGTCTGAAAACGTTTCAGGGACGTTGCAGAATATGTACCCGAAATCCGTGTTAGAAAAGACATCTGATTGTTCGAGTAAAATTCCTACATTTCTGGCTCGGCACTGAACTATTGTCAGTCTCGATTTAGTCTGGGTATGCGTGGTTTTCTTAATGCAGTTTCAATTGGCTAAGAATGTGTGAATCGCAGACAGATTCAGAATCAAATTGTTACGTGTGTCTTTTGTACATCACGCGGACTTTACAGATCAATACAGCTTATATGCTAGAATGCATAGCTAATGTCAACGATAGATGCCATCTTGAAAATGCATATTCTGAGCATTTAGATATGTTAAAATTTCTTATGTATAATGGTTCTTAGGATGATTAGACTTTTAAAAAAGATAAAAATAATATTCATCGGAAGAAATAAACACTAACAATAATCATTAAATGACGAGTATGTCATAAATTTATGCAATTTATGTGCAAGGGAAATGTTGTCTCACGTAACTATTTGAATACACTCTAAGTTATCTAATGTTTCAAAATAAAAACCAGAACAGACCGTTGACAATTTTTCTTGTACCTCGGTTTGTAGATTTTTCCAGGACAATGAGAATACCAAGGAGAAAATATATTTTATAATGCTGAAAACAAACTAAAGCCTCTGGAAATGGTACTTAGTACAGTGCGCGTTATTGTGAGATATAAAGTACCACTTCACGCTTCATGTTGAAAGCAAATACGGATCGAGTAGTTCTACAGACTGTCAATTACCAGACCAAATACAGTGATATTAGTATCAATATTAGTATCATTTGAAATAGTAGCAATAGTAGTTGTCGTAGCAGTAGTAGTAGTAGTGGTAGTAGCAGTAATGGTACCATCAGTGGAAGTAGCAGTTATTTTTCAGTAGAACTTTACTCACCATGATTTTGATTGCTGAGACGTAGTTTCAGAAAGTGATATGGCTGATTGTTATAATACCTTTGCTGTCATATGAAACACCAAACTTTATGAGAAATATTATAAAATATACCCTTAGTCTAAGTTTATATAGTCGACAAGGATATGACATACAAAAGCCCTCCGGAAAATATGTTACCATGTGGCAGTAATTTATATATATATATATAGTGAAGAAAAACTCTTTTAAGCAATGCATTTCGTTGCTATCAGTATTTAGGCAAATAATAAAACCATACATATTCAGTAAGTCCTACTATTGGGTGTTTGTAATAAATGTAAAAAGTGTGTAGTTGATGCACTCAAATGCCACAACACATGTTCTTTGAAGGGTTTAGCTGGAAAAAAGGTTCCAGTTCAGTTATATATCAATTTTAATGATTCAGTGTCTTGTCTATTGATAGGTACAGTAATGTTTAGCGGGAGCAATGAAATCAGGATGAAGAGTATGGTTTGAAGTGACTTGCTCATTTGCTCCAATGTACATGTTGTATGTTATTTTTTACTTCAAAGTATGCTAGAAATCTTTTTGACTGCAATTTTACACAAAACATTTAGAAAATAAAATAATTAAAAGGTACATAATACCGACTTGTAATTACATGATTTTAATCTTGTTACTCCTATAAGATTAAATGAATTACAATGTATAGTTACTGCTGTGCTTTTTTTTTTTTTACATCTTATGGCCAAAATACACTGCATTTACCTCAATCTAAACATACATATAAGAGAAGTATAAATGCAATGGGTATGAAAAAATCTTACATTTTTTTGTTCAAATGTATGTTTTTTAAAATAATCAACAGTGGTTTGAATATAAACTGCTACTTGGAAATCAAACAGATGCTGGACTTTGGCTCATGGTAGGCACTTCAAGAAAGACTTAGTCAAAGTCTATATGGGTCCATGGTAGGGATCAATTGTTACTATACAATCACTAGTATAGTCTCTCCATAAAAATTTGATATCAATAGGTGTTTGTAACAATCTCTTCTGTAGGTGGTGGTGGTATTGGAGCAAGTACATCAGATATTCACCTATGATCATTTATGTCCAAAACAACTGGCTGGTTCATTCCAACTCTTATCATCTAACCTCATTTTCAATATTTTCATAATTATTTCCGGAATATAAAGGTACTGTTGATCAGCTTTATTTGGGTTTGCAGAGCATCTCTCACTTTTTTGTTGAATGACCTTTGGTATCTGACAAGACAATGCAAACATTTCACTGACAATGTCAATTCATATTTTTCTAAGTTCTCGAAAGTCCAAATAAAAAACTGCATACAATTACATGTAACAAATCATTTTGCTACAGATGAAAAGGTGAATATAGCAAACCTGTATCTTACCCATATATCATAAAAATGTTATTTACATAATTTTTAATTACATTAGACTAATTCTAACCAAAATTGGTTATGAAATTTATAAAAAATTTCTTCTGTAAAAGATTACAATGTACCACTAACAGATGGTTTATCAACTTTCAGGTAAAGCATTAATATTTAACAAAAGGAATAATTACATTAACAAACAAGAATAAAGTTTATTACCTTATTGTTCCATCTGTGTTAACAATCACATCTCTGTCAATGTGATTGTTATGATCAAGAGCTGCCAACAGATTCCTAGCTCTGAAAGCTGGTGGCTTATATGAATGTCTTTTGGAGGCATACAATAAAATCAAATTCTGGAAATTCTCCAGTTCTGCTGTACTTCTGAAACAAAGTAAAATAAATTGATTCAGATGCAGAAAACTATTTAAAATTTATAAATCCCCATAAATAAATCTGTTTTGATGAAACTTCCAATGTATAGTAGCATTATACAGGCAGAATAATCAACTCATTCTACCCCTACAATTATTTTCCTTGTCACCTGAAATGGGGGTAGGGAACGTATTTGTGAGCTAATTTTGAATACATGAAAATGCATCTGCTTCCAAGAGGTTTTTGTGTAGATATATGCCAAGGTGTGCTAGAAACATCCTTCGACATCTGCATAAGGGTAAAAGTTGAAGTTTTTTTTTCTTCTGACCCATCATTTTCCTGCTGGCCACTGTTTACTTCAAATCCCCAATTTATCCTACTTTTGCAAATGTTCACTTGTCTGTGTATAGCTGAAACCGGTCTGAATTAGATTGCAAGCAAAAATGTAAAAAAAATCCGGACACAAAATCTGATTCCAATAATGGGATTGTGCGCAAAAATCTGGCAAAGCTTGGACCCTCCCTCCATGTACACATGCATACTTTTTTTACACAGACCCCACCTGCGTACATGCGTTTGCCGCAACACTCCCCATTCTGTAGAACAGCCTATATTTAATCCACACAGAAATAGTCAAGGATTAATAATATTATGTATTTCATAAAACAGTCCACCAATGTTGAATGTCTGGCTGCATCAAAGAAATAAACTGCAAAACTTTAAAAAGTTTGTCTATTGTCCACTAAAATTCAAACACCAACTGAACCCAGTCAAGCAGGTTACATATTAGACACGTTACTATCGAGGTATATGTGTACATACATTATCAGTAGACCATTCACCCACATACAGTAGCATGTACATTTGGGTAAACCCCCTTGCCCTCTCCATGTGTATGTATTAAACGGACAAACCATAACTATGGCCTTAGTGTGGTTTGTATTTTTAATACAATGTATTCATTTTTTTTCTTTGATAACCAGTATATCTTCATTATTTCAAGTATGCATCGATACTTTTAACTTGTATGTTAATACACAGAAAAGAAAGCTTTTGTGGGAACAACTTTCTGGTTCATACACAAATACCATCCACAAATACCAATACAATACTATACAATATACATTACTTTTAGTTTAGTTACATATATCATGCATGTCTCATAATGGTTGTTTTTTTAGTATACTTAACACAAATATTCCCCTTTTATGTATGTATCACAATTGTTTTTGTTAGAATACTTTCTCAAATGGGTTGATAAAACGTTTAGACTTTTCCATCATAACACTTTCCTTCTCCTTAAGGTTTTGAACTTTAGGCAAGACTGAATCCCTTAAAAAAAATTTTGAAATGTGTAAATAGTAATGTTGAACTTGGAAATCTTTAGTTTTTTATCATTCAACCTGAAGAAAGCATTATCATTTATTGTGGTTATTATGATGGGAATGATAATGCTTCAATAAATAATAATGATAATAATTTATTTCAAGGGGTGACTCATTTGGTCAAAGACTATTCTACCTTGAGACCCTTTAACTAAAATACAAACATCATGATGAGGAACATATCAATAACAAAAAAGCACAAATGCCAACAAACAATTTACAACAAAAATATTATTCTAAATAAAACAGTCCATATTTTAACAAAATGTACAATCTTTACCAACTGCAAAATATTTAACTCATATAGAATGATACATTTCCAGGTAATAAATAAATTCCTCAGATGTGCATTTACCAAAACATTTTTAAACAAGTAAATATACATATAATTTAATAAAATGCAGTAATACTCTAAATAAAGTTTTATGGTTGCGAGCGAAAATGAAGATGATCATTACCTCCCCTTTCATATTGGTAGCCTGAAAAATAGCAGCAATATATGTCATGGTTTACATTCGGGTCTTAGCGATATTGTTGCAGGGCTGTAACATTTTATTTCATGCTAAATGGAATAATGCAAGTTTATATAAAACATGTTATTTTAAGAGGTTTGATAAAGAATTAACTATAAAGAAATAAAATGGCGGTATACAAACTTCATTGCAAAATTGAGACTCTCCAGAAAGCTTTTTTATTTTTTTCTTACAAAATCTGTAAGTTTTCGCGTTCGATCTATTTGCTTCAGCCATTATTTTTATAAACACGTGTTTACGCATGGCTAAAATTCTTATTCTTCGAGAGAGGTCAACTCAGAGGTTACATGAATATAGGCATGGCAAACAGCGAATTTTTTGTCTACCAGACAAAAATGAAGAATTGCTTATTTTATCACAAAATTTACGATACTAGCCTGATTTCGGCCTCAGTAACAGCCTGAATCGTAATTATGCAACTAAATATGTAATCATGAGCTGAAAAAAAGAAATATATAATTTCGTTCGTTTTTACTTAGGTTGTATGCCTTTAAATCCGAAATGATCCCACTTCCGACACCATTGTAACAAGATAACCGGGTGGGATTTCCAGATTCAGAACAGAACACTTTTGACGATGATATAAAGACGACGTTTAATAATGAATGACTCGAATGAGCAATACATTATGAATACGTGCGTGTATATATAAGAACGCATATATGTAATAATGAAACATACAAATAAATTACTTTTTGAAATACAAAGACAAGGGGCGACTGATTTATAGTGATTTCACAAGAACAAGATGGATATAATAGTTTACTCAGCTAGTAAACAATGTAGTATTGTACTCATGTAGTAAAATAAATTCACTCAAATAGTGATGATATGCAACTTATCTTTACAGTTCCTAAAGTTACAATGGGTTTTACGATCCCCAATATTAGCTCACGGCTAATAGATTATATGTAAGGAGATACACTCAGTCATCAGTACGCTACATATCAGCGTCAAAGCAGCTACGGTTAATTCATGTGGTTGGCTTTACTGACTGCATCACGTTGACCTCGATCACTCCGATAACTTCGAACGCTCGGGTCACTCTGTCCACTCCCAACACTCTAGACAGCTCGACACACTCCTGACAATTAGGATTACTGAAAATATATAAAATACCGTGCAGCGTCGGTGCAGGCATTTTGGTGCCCAAGGCGAGATCAGATATCTGGCGCCCCCCCTTCCGATCACGCCCCTCCACACCCGCCCATCATTAAATAAACCCTTAGCCTAGCGCCCTACGCGATTGCCTAGTTCGCCTAGCGGAAGCGCCGGCCCTGATATCGTGTACTATACACAACACGGGCATTAAAACGTAACAACGTTATACATGGCACAATAATTACAAAACAATAAATTCAGAAGTAAACCTTACACTGCTCGATAAGAAACCTACTGTACTAAACATTTCTTAAAAAGTAGCTTTATATTACTAATATAAATCCCTTGCTAAGTCGCAAACAATAATATTAATATGTGCATTATACTGCGTAAGCCAAAGCTACATAGCAAAAATACAAACCTAAGAGTGGTAGTACAATATTTTTTATATCTTATATACAATAAATTAATAAACTTACGTGCCTCTACAGCTGAAGATGTGCTAGTCTTTATAGTAGACCGCTGACTGGCAAGACTGTCCGTAATGTAAAGAGCTTTACCGACGATGAGGTATTTATACACTTATATCGTCTGTGTACTTTAAGTATCTTGTTTTTCCCCATCAAAAGCACTTCGCACGTGCGGAAAATCATGGATCGAACTGATTATTTCGAAATAAGACATAATATACATTAATCACCCTCGGGTAATATTGTACATAATACGAAACTTGAGTACATGTATTAAATAAATTAAAGGGTGTATGCGATTCCGTGACAGCTGAATAGATACTTGTGACACCCACGATCATGTGTGATAGGTTCGACATAATTATCGTGGCTTGAAAATTCTGGCCTCTTTTATTTCAGAACGTTCATGATTATTCCCTGGACAAACATTTGTGTATCAGCTGAATTGATTGACATTAGGTTGATTTCTCAAACATTTCTCAATAATCTATAATTAAAACTTGTCAACGTGTTTGACAGTCCAAGAGCAAATCAGTAACCGTCGTTCCTGCCAGGAACTGGCGTGAAAGAAGAAGAAGAAGAAGAAGAAGAAGAAGAAGAAGAAGAAGAAGAAGAAGAAGAAGAGGAAGCAATGAACTTCCTCTGCATATAGATTATACGGTGCATGCGAAGCTGCTGATTCTCAAGTGCTGATTATGTTCTAATTTTATCATACTTTACACCATTAAATCGTCACTGGTCGGTTCTGTTCAAATGTTGGCGAAAAATAATTGAATGAATTGCAAGTATCCCACCTGTGTAATATTTGATCATAGATATAATCAAAATTCTAGACGTATGGTATCTTATATTATTCTGAGTTTTGTTGTTGTTATTATTGTTGTTGTAGAGTTTAACGCCATTTTTCAGCACACGATAGGCTATACATGGCTGCCAGTATTATTGGTGGAGGAAGAACCCGGGAAACACCCCGGAAGAAACAGCGACCCACGAGATGCTACTGGCAAGCTTTCTCACAAAACTACATCAGCCGAATCTTAGACTCGAACCCATCCAGACAGAGGTGAGATGGCAGTGATCCGTAACGGAGAGCGCTTTAGACCACTCGGTCACACCACTCGGTGAAACAAAGTAAAACGCGAAACCCTGCATTGCTAAGTAGATGGTAGGCCTGAAAGCGTGCATTACCAAGTATTTAATACAGATGTACTAATATGTTTTATGACCGCATTATTTAAGTATTTGATAGAAACGCTGTCATCATTTGTAACATCAGAATGATCCTTAATGTACTCCAGAAGATTGCTTAGCCGTCACGTTTAATCCTTGAAAGAAAGACTTGATTCATAATTTAAAAACAAACATGATGTCCCTTATATGTATACATTTCAGTAAATGATAAAATCCCATGCATTCCAAATCCAGATCGATTCCTTTAATTATATTTTTCCCATTGAAAATCTGTACAATGTAAACAAAATAAATCGCACCTGCATGTTTGGAACAGATGTTCATGCTATGCATATATTCAACAGAAAACATTAACACTTTAAGTAACCAGGGAGTAATAGCAGATTACCTATATACAGATATGTAAGTTGCCATTAAATGTATTCATGAAAGCAGCACTAAACATTATAAGCAACTATATGGTACTATTAACACCCAAACGTCTTTTTTAAATCCAGTTTAAATCATGTCCTTCCCGAAACCCACTCGATGAGATATGACTACTCAGCCTGCAATTTCATATAAAGCTATTTCTAGAATGAAGCCAGATCGATAGTAGTCCCTGTACTAATTATACGCCTGCGAAACCTGGACAGTGTATTGGTACCATGCGAAGAAGCTAAACCACTTCCACAAACTCTGCTTCAGAAGACTCCCAAACATCAAGTGGCAAGACAGGATCCCGGATACTGAGGTTCTTGTCCAAGCAAGCCTTCCCCGTATATTCACCATATTGGTGCGATCACATTTGCGATGGGCAAGCCATGTAGCTCGCACGCCAGACCACAAGCTTTCAAAAATCTCTTTTATGGCGAGCTCGAACAAGGTATACGAAATAAAGAAGGTCAGAGAAAACGATTTCAAGGACACCCTGAGAATGTCATTAAATAACTCTGGCATTGGCTATGACACGTGGGAGCAGACTGCACAGTACAGCGTAATGTGGTGCTCTTCCATCACTAAAAGTACTAAAGCTTACGAGGCCAACATGACAGCCGTGGAACAACAAGGAAGGCTGGCCAGGAAATTCCGCGTCAGTAACACACTGTGTCCATTCATATCGGCCTTACTAACGTTTCCCACGCCTTTCAAAGATTGGCTACATATTATCTTAAATTGCATTCTTCATTTATTTACTTTTCAGCAAATACACTTCCGCATACAGTTCTAAAAGTTTCGATAATAAAAAAAAAACTATACTGAACAATACTTTATGTAACTTTTCTGCATTTATAAAAAAAATATCTAAAAGTATCTTTTTTTACCGATTCAAATTAAATGTTAACTTTTTCAAAGTAATCAGGCTTTACTCATTAAATGTTACTAAAACATGTCCAGTCTCAATATAATAAAACATGTCCAGTCTCAAGATAATTAAACATGAGACGTTTTAATATAATATTTGCTTTGAAATGTTTTTCACATACTGCCAGAAACACCACTTAGGACCGTGTGTTATATTAACAACTTTATCAGCTTCTTTTACTTGTAAACATTCGCATGGAAATGTAATCTACCTTCTGATTTAAATTTCATCATAAAACAAATTGCTGATATGGTATATTTTGACTAGTCCAGTTTCTGGGGACATTCCTAGGGATTTGCAAGACTGACGTTGCCTTGGCCTTGCTAGTGAAAGTTCTGTATTCTAGTTTTGTGAATCATTCAAATAAAATAAAAGCTTAGACGGTGTGAGTGGAAACTGGCATAGCTGTAATCGATTTAGATATATCTCAATTTAAACATAGAGAGCAAAGGTTGAGTTTTTGTGTAGCTACTTCTTATACTAGATGTTTTGCCCAATGAATTTTCCCACAGTCGAATTTATTGGAACAAAATTGGAGGGTCAATATTCGACTTTGCACGTTTTCGGCGACTTCAACTGAGGCGCTGACTATATAGATCACGTAGTTTATGTATAAAAAACAATTACTAAATCTGTTAATGTCGCTGTTGGAGACATGAGAAAAGTAACATCTGTCTTTCTCCTAATAATGAAGACGATACTCACGACCTAATTAGCCATTAAGTACACGAAGCACGTGCTTAGGGCACAAGCCCAACAGGGATACCAGACAAATTAAAATAGTTTATGATAAAATTGAAAGAATTATATATGGCCATTTGGATCTGCATGTATGAGTATTTTTGGAATGATGGCAATACGATCAGTTTTCTTGCACTGAAGGTTAGCATTGGTGTTTCATATACACATTTCTGTAGTTTAAAAAAGCCTTATCGTGTCATTATTTTCACTTGCAGTATTGATTGTCTGATGTGAAGATTTGAATTACAGTGACATAACAACAGATGCAGTGCGTTTGTATCGATAAAATTACAACAGATGTTGTTAAATAAAGACGGAAGTGTCTCTATTAATAGCCTATCATTCCGATGCAATTAATAATTGATTGGCGACTTGTAAGCTTGACACTCTACTGACATTCAACTTTAAGCACATCCACTCCGATAGTTGGATTTGAAATTAACATCAAGTGCATTTCTTTAAATTCACGTGCTCAGGTTCGACTGTTTACTTACTGGTGTTACGTACAACGCGTATACATGTATATATACATGTGTAAGTGTGTGTAACCAGTATCATCCATCAAAAAGTTTATACCACACTACATTCTCTAGAATGGAGAATCAGTTTAATATCGAAAATAATCAGGAACAAATGTTATAAACAAATTGATATTATTATTGACTCATTTGCACGAGAGTGAACATAAACAAGCATTCTGTTATCAAAACAATTCTATCTGCGTTCATTCCGTTCGTAAATATTTGTGTGTCATAGAATGAGAAAGTTTTTTTAAAATTATTTCTTCAGTCCTTATGTTCTTCTATTGTTTGTGGTGAATCTTGAATTCATTTATTTCTTATGTGGGTGAAAAATATAAAACACATTTTAACGACTCAATTGAAACTATTGAGAATGTCTTTTGCTAAAATTTATTTAAGACGAGCAATTCCAGTCTTCCCATGAACTCAGTGTTTCGGAATTATTACAGTAGAATCCGTAACAAAAGGACTCGCTTCTTCCTTCAACAGTAATTTCGCCTGGTTGGATCCATCTTTCGCCAGTGTAGCAGCCTGTTTGCCGCTGTGTCGTGCTTGGTTGCTGTATATTGGGCCATGTCGATATTTCGGTATTGCAATTCCAGTTATCCCAGTTAATGATCTGCCCGTTTTCGCTGCAAATGGACCCGAAACACCATGACCCTTCTGTTGTACGTGAAATTTCTTCCCCAGGCAGGAAATGGCGGCCGTCAATAATACATCCGCTATGGGATATTGGAGGCATCGGGATTAAAAATCCTTCTTGAAATAGGGTCAAAAGGTAAAAAAGCCCAACAATTGTATTCTGAAACAAAAAATTAATTCGTATTATGCCATTCAATACTTAGTGCTTGAATTAGGTTCTTACACTATCCATCATTTCTCGGTGAAGTAGGTACAGACTTTCAAAGTAAATTTATATCGGATTCACTTGACTTAAATCACTATAAGTAGTAGTACTCGAGCTTTCAACAAACAAAGACAAAATCTACAGTATTCATCGTAAGCATGCATGATCGTCGTTGGTTTGGATATTGTTGTTTTTGTATACAGACAAGAGTTTTATTTTAAAATATCATCAAGATTATGTACGGGACGACCTTTTAATTTTCCAAGGATAAGGTTAATCGAGGAGTAGGAATGGGATTTTAGTTTGAAGCAGTATATATTTTTCTTTTTGCTTCAAAAACATTTTAATGCTTTGCAACTAATATGATGCAAATGTATAGTTCTTTTGCTGTACAATAGAACCAACGAAGATTGTTTTTTCAAGCAACATGGGGGTTGGTGTTGGTTGGTTGCTATTGAGTGTTGGTTGAATTTGTTCAAATTCTTTCAGACTATTCTAATTGGCTCGACTGTTCAGCCGGTATTGCATTTTGAAATCTATACCGGAAGTACAAATGTTACAAAATGAGTCTTAAAGGAAGCATGTTATTTTTGACCTATCCGTACAGAGGTTATATTGATCACTTTCCTTTCTAATTACAATAAATAATTTTGGTCCATATAAAAATGGAAAATAAAGATAGTTGTTGATGAGAGATTTTAAGACTGCTAAATTAATAAATGTTCAATGGCTGTCTGTTTAATAATTATACAAAGGTGTGTGTGTGTGTGTGTGTGTGAGAGAGAGAGAGAAAATGAGAAAGAGAGAAAGAGAGAAAGAGAAAGAGAAAGAGATACGTGGGTTGTTTGTAAATCACTATTGCTACCCTAGCATATAATCTTGATTGGTGCTCTAAAATAATCTGTGTTTATCGTATGCATCTAGCCTAGGATAATATCTGCTTATCGTATACATATATCACTATATGATATGTGCTTATCATATACATGTACCTCTATCATAGTATGCTTCTCACACACATGTACCTCTATCATAGTATGCTTCTCACACACATGTACCTCTATCATAGCATGCTTCTCACACACATGTACCTCTATCATAGCATGCTTCTCACACACATGTACCTCTATCATAGCATGCTTCTCACACACATGTACCTCTATCATAGCATGCTTCTCACACACATGTACCTCTATCATAGCATGCTTCTCACACACATGTACCTCTGTCATAGTATGCTTCTCACACACATGTACCTCTGTCATAGTATGCTTCTCACACACATGTACCTCTATCATGGCATGCTTCTCACACACATGTACCTCTATCATGGCATGCTTATCGCACACATGTACCTCTATCATAGCATGCTTCTCACACACATGTACCTCTATCATAGCATGCTTCTCACACACATGTACCTCTATCATAGCATGCTTCTCACACACATGTACCTCTATCATAGTATGCTTCTCACACACATGTACCTCTATCATAGTATGCTTCTCACACACATGTACCTCTATCATAGTATGCTTCTCACACACATGTACCTCTATCATAGTATGCTTCTCACACACATGTACCTCTATCATAGTATGCTTATCGCACACATTCACCTTTATCATAGTATGCTTATCGCACACATGTATTTCTGTTTATCGTTTACATGAATCATGTATGTATGTATTTATGTGTTTACCGTATACATCTACCCTAGGATAATATGTGCTTATCGTATACATGTACCTCTATATGATCTGTGCTTATCATATACATATACCTCTATCATAATATGCTTATCGCTCATATTTCCCTCTACTTATCACACACACACACACACATATATATATATATATATATATATATATATATATATATATATATATATATATCTGTACCCTTTTGACCACATATAGTATATTCTATTAATATATCTTCAAACAAGTTATACCAATTACTAATCCTACCAACTCTATTACCACTATTGCAAGTGGTGGTGCGTAATGAGTCAAACGCAGTTGTACCAGACACAATAACTATAATTGCAGTAGTAGATCTAGAAGTAAAAGCAAATGCAACAGTATCAAGAACAACAATATCCGTTGTAGGACTAGAAGTGGTAATATTACAATTTAATTTGCTACTGTCCTTATAATAAAATGATATGTTACCGTGGCACTAGCGCTTCAAGAATAAGCTTTGGAATCTATTATTTGGACTTGTTGCATGTCTATCTAGCGTTTTAAAAAAGGCTGCGATTAAAGAATCAATACATATTAACGTCTGAAAACGTTTCAGGGACGTTGCAGAATATGTACCCGAAATCCGTGTTAGAAAAGACATCTGATTGTTCGAGTAAAATTCCTACATTTCTGGCTCGGCACTGAACTATTGTCAGTCTCGATTTAGTCTGGGTATGCGTGGTTTTCTTAATGCAGTTTCAATTGGCTAAGAATGTGTGAATCGCAGACAGATTCAGAATCAAATTGTTACGTGTGTCTTTTGTACATCACGCGGACTTTACAGATCAATACAGCTTATATGCTAGAATGCATAGCTAATGTCAACGATAGATGCCATCTTGAAAATGCATATTCTGAGCATTTAGATATGTTAAAATTTCTTATGTATAATGGTTCTTAGGATGATTAGACTTTTAAAAAAGATAAAAATAATATTCATCGGAAGAAATAAAAACTAACAATAATCATTAAATGACGAGTATGTCATAAATTTATGCAATTTATGTGCAAGGGAAATGTTGTCTCACGTAACTATTTGAATACACTCTAAGTTATCTAATGTTTCAAAATAAAAACCAGAACAGACCGTTGACAATTTTTCTTGTACCTCGGTTTGTAGATTTTTCCAGGACAATGAGAATACCAAGGAGAAAATATATTTTATAATGCTGAAAACAAACTAAAGCCTCTGGAAATGGTACTTAGTACAGTGCGCGTTATTGTGAGATATAAAGTACCACTTCACGCTTCATGTTGAAAGCAAATACGGATCGAGTAGTTCTACAGACTGTCAATTACCAGACCAAATACAGTGATATTAGTATCAATATTAGTATCATTTGAAATAGTAGCAATAGTAGTTGTCGTAGCAGTAGTAGTAGTAGTGGTAGTAGCAGTAATGGTACCATCAGTGGAAGTAGCAGTTATTTTTCAGTAGAACTTTACTCACCATGATTTTGATTGCTGAGACGTAGTTTCAGAAAGTGATATGGCTGATTGTTATAATACCTTTGCTGTCATATGAAACACCAAACTTTATGAGAAATATTATAAAATATACCCTTAGTCTAAGTTTATATAGTCGACAAGGATATGACATACAAAAGCCCTCCGGAAAATATGTTACCATGTGGCAGTAATTTATATATATATATATATATATATATATATATATATATATATATATAGTGAAGAAAAACTCTTTTAAGCAATGCATTTCGTTGCTATCAGTATTTAGGCAAATAATAAAACCATACATATTCAGTAAGTCCTACTATTGGATGTTTGTAATAAATGTAAAAAGTGTGTAGTTGATGCACTCAAATGCCACAACACATGTTCTTTGAAGGGTTTAGCTGGAAAAAAGGTTCCAGTTCAGTTATATATCAATTTTAATGATTCAGTGTCTTGTCTATTGATAGGTACAGTAATGTTTAGCGGGAGCAATGAAATCAGGATGAAGAGTATGGTTTGAAGTGACTTGCTCATTTGCTCCAATGTACATGTTGTATGTTATTTTTTACTTCAAAGTATGCTAGAAATCTTTTTGACTGCAATTTTACACAAAACATTTAGAAAATAAAATAATTAAAAGGTACATAATACCGACTTGTAATTACATGATTTTAATCTTGTTACTCCTATAAGATTAAATGAATTACAATGTATAGTTTCTGCTGTGCTTTTTTTTTTTTTTACATCTTATGGCCAAAATACACTGCATTTACCTCAATCTAAACATACATATAAGAGAAGTATAAATGCAATGGGTATGAAAAAATCTTACATTTTTTTGTTCAAATGTATGTTTTTTAAAATAATCAACAGTGGTTTGAATATAAACTGCTACTTGGAAATCAAACAGATGCTGGACTTTGGCTCATGGTAGGCACTTCAAGAAAGACTTAGTCAAAGTCTATATGGGTCCATGGTAGGGATCAATTGTTACTATACAATCACTAGTATAGTCTCTCCATAAAAATTTGATATCAATAGGTGTTTGTAACAATCTCTTCTGTAGGTGGTGGTGGTATTGGAGCAAGTACATCAGATATTCACCTATGATCATTTATGTCCAAAACAACTGGCTGGTTCATTCCAACTCTTATCATCTAACCTCATTTTCAATATTTTCATAATTATTTCCGGAATATAAAGGTACTGTTGATCAGCTTTATTTGGGTTTGCAGAGCATCTCTCACTTTTTTGTTGAATGACCTTTGGTATCTGACATGACAATGCAAACATTTCACTGACAATGTCAATTCATATTTTTCTAAGTTCTCGAAAGTCCAAATAAAAAACTGCATACAATTACATGTAACAAATCATTTTGCTACAGATGAAAAGGTGAATATAGCAAACCTGTATCTTACCCATATATCATAAAAATGTTATTTACATAATTTTTAATTACATTAGACTAATTCTAACCAAAATTGGTTATGAAATTTATAAAAAATTTCTTCTGTAAAAGATTACAATGTACCACTAACAGATGGTTTATCAACTTTCAGGTAAAGCATTAATATTTAACAAAAGGAATAATTACATTAACAAACAAGAATAAAGTTTATTACCTTATTGTTCCATCTGTGTTAACAATCACATCTCTGTCAATGTGATTGTTATGATCAAGAGCTGCCAACAGATTCCTAGCTCTGAAAGCTGGTGGCTTATATGAATGTCTTTTGGAGGCATACAATAAAATCAAATTCTGGAAATTCTCCAGTCCTGCTGTACTTCTGAAACAAAGTAAAATAAATTGATTCAGATGCAGAAAACTATTTAAAATTTATAAATCCCCATAAATAAATCTGTTTTGATGAAACTTCCAATGTATAGTAGCATTATACAGGCAGAATAATCAACTCATTCTACCCCTACAATTATTTTCCTTGTCACCTGAAATGGGGGTAGGGAACGCATTTGTGAGCTAATTTTGAATACATGAAAATGCATCTGCTTCCAAGAGGTTTTTGTGTAGATATATGCCAAGGTGTGCTAGAAACATCCTTCGACATCTGCATAAGGGTAAAAGTTGAAGTTTTTTTTTCTTCTGACCCATCATTTTCCTGCTGGCCACTGTTTACTTCAAATCCCCAATTTATCCTACTTTTGCAAATGTTCACCTGTCTGTGTATAGCTGAAACCGGTCTGAATTAGATTGCAAGCAAAAATGTAAAAAAAATCCGGACACAAAATCTGATTCCAATAATGGGATTGTGCGCAAAAATCTGGCAAAGCTTGGACCCTCCCTCCATGTACACATGCATACTTTTTTTACACAGACCCCACCTGCGTACATGCGTTTGCCGCAACACTCCCCATTCTGTAGAACAGCCTATATTTAATCCACACAGAAATAGTCAAGGATTAATAATATTATGTATTTCATAAAACAGTCCACCAATGTTGAATGTCTGGCTGCATCAAAGAAATAAACTGCAAAACTTTAAAAAGTTTGTCTATTGTCCACTAAAATTCAAACACCAACTGAACCCAGTCAAGCAGGTTACATATTAGACACGTTACTATCGAGGTATATGTGTACATACATTATCAGTAGACCATCCACCCACATACAGTAGCATGTACATTTGGGTAAACCCCCTTGCCCTCTCCATGTGTATGTATTAAACGGACAAACCATAACTATGGCCTTAGTGTGGTTTGTATTTTTAATACAATGTATTCATTTTTTTTCTTTGATAACCAGTATATCTTCATTATTTCAAGTATGCATCGATACTTTTAACTTGTATGTTAATACACAGAAAAGAAAGCTTTTGTGGGAACAACTTTCTGGTTCATACACAAATACCATCCACAAATACCAATACAATACTATACAATATACATTACTTTTAGTTTAGTTACATATATCATGCATGTCTCATAATGGTTGTTTTTTTAGTATACTTAACACAAATATTCCCCTTTTATGTATGTATCACAATTGTTTTTGTTAGAATACTTTCTCAAATGGGTTGATAAAACGTTTAGACTTTTCCATCATAACACTTTCCTTCTCCTTAAGGTTTTGAACTTTAGACAAGACTGAATCCCTTAAAAAAAATTTTGAAATGTGTAAATAGTAATGTTGAACTTGGAAATCTTTAGTTTTTTATCATTCAACCTGAAGAAAGCATTATCATTTATTGTGGTTATTATGATGGGAATGATAATGCTTCAATAAATAATAATGATAATAATTTATTTCAAGGGGTGACTCATTTAGTCAAAGACTATTCTACCTTGAGACCCTTTAACTAAAATACAAACATCATGATGAGGAACATATCAATAACAAAAAAGCACAAATGCCAACAAACAATTTACAACAAAAATATTATTCTAAATAAAACAGTCCATATTTTAACAAAATGTACAATCTTTACCAACTGCAAAATATTTAACTCATATAGAATGATACATTTCCAGGTAATAAATAAATTCCTCAGATGTGCATTTACCAAAACATTTTTAAACAAGTAAATATACATATAATTTAATAAAATGCAGTAATACTCTAAATAAAGTTTTATGGTTGCGAGCGAAAATGAAGATGATCATTACCTCCCCTTTCATATTGGTAGCCTGAAAAATAGCAGCAATATATGTCATGGTTTACATTCGGGTCTTAGCGATATTGTTGCAGGGCTGTAACATTTTATTTCATGCTAAATGGAATAATGCAAGTTTATATAAAACATGTTATTTTAAGAGGTTTGATAAAGAATTAACTATAAAGAAATAAAATGGCGGTATACAAACTTCATTGCAAAATTGAGACTCTCCAGAAAGCTTTTTTATTTTTTTCTTACAAAATCTGTAAGTTTTCGCGTTCGATCTATTTGCTTCCGCCATTATTTTTATAAACACGTGTTTACGCATGGCTAAAATTCTTATTCTTCGAGAGAGGTCAACTCAGAGGTTACATGAATATAGGCGTGGCAAACAGCGAATTTTTTGTCTACCAGACAAAAATGAAGAATTGCTTATTTTATCACAAAATTTACGATACTAGCCTGATTTCGGCCCCAGTAACAGCCTGAATCGTAATTATGCAACTAAATATGTAATCATGAGCTGAAAAAAAGAAATATATAATTTCGTTCGTTTTTACTTAGGTTGTATGCCTTTAAATCCGAAATGATCCCACTTCCGACACCATTGTAACAAGATAACCGGGTGGGATTTCCAGATTCAGAACAGAACACTTTTGACGATGATATAAAGACGACGTTTAATAATGAATGACTCGAATGAGCAATACATTATGAATACGTGCGTGTATATATAAGAACGCATATATGTAATAATGAAACATACAAATAAATTACTTTTTGAAATACAAAGACAAGGGGCGACTGATTTATAGTGATTTCACAAGAACAAGATGGATATAATAGTTTACTCAGCTAGTAAACAATGTAGTATTGTACTCATGTAGTAAAATAAATTCACTCAAATAGTGATGATATGCAACTTATCTTTACAGTTCCTAAAGTTACAATGGGTTTTACGATCCCCAATATTAGCTCACGGCTAATAGATTATATGTAAGGAGATACACTCAGTCATCAGTACGCTACATATCAGCGTCAAAGCAGCTACGGTTAAGTCATGTGGTTAGCTTTACTGACTGCATCACGTTGACCTCGATCACTCCGATAACTTCGAACGCTCGGGTCACTCTGTCCACTCCCAACACTCTAGACAGCTCGACACACTCCTGACAATTAGGATTACTGAAAATATATAAAATACCGTGCAGCGTCGGTGCAGGCATTTTGGTGCCCAAGGCGAGATCAGATATCTGGCGCCCCCCCCCCCCCCCCTTCCGATCACGCCCCTCCACACCCGCCCATCATTAAATAAACCCTTAGCCTAGCGCCCTACGCGATTGCCTAGTTCGCCTAGCGGAAGCGCCGGCCCTGATATCGTGTACTATACACAACACGGGCATTAAAACGTAACAACGTTATACATGGCACAATAATTACAAAACAATAAATTCAGAAGTAAACCTTACACTGCTCGATAAGAAACCTACTGTACTAAACATTTCTTAAAAAGTAGCTTTATATTACTAATATAAATCCCTTGCTAAGTCGCAAACAATAATATTAATATGTGCATTATACTGCGTAAGCCAAAGCTACATAGCAAAAATACAAACCTAAGAGTGGTAGTACAATATTTTTTATATCTTATATACAATAAATTAATAAACTTACGTGCCTCTACAGCTGAAGATGTGCTAGTCTTTATAGTAGACCGCTGACTGGCAAGACTGTCCGTAATGTAAAGAGCTTTACCGACGATGAGGTATTTATACACTTATATCGTCTGTGTACTTTAAGTATCTTGTTTTTCCCCATCAAAAGCACTTCGCACGTGCGGAAAATCATGGATCGAACTGATTATTTCGAAATAAGACATAATATATATTAATCACCCTCGGGTAATATTGTACATAATACGAAACTTGAGTACATGTATTAAATAAATTAAAGGGTGTATGCGATTCCGTGACAGCTGAATAGATACTTGTGACACCCACGATCATGTGTGATAGGTTCGACATAATTATCGTGGCTTGAAAATTCTGGCCTCTTTTATTTCAGAACGTTCATGATTATTCCCTGGACAAACATTTGTGTATCAGCTGAATTGATTGACATTAGGTTGATTTCTCAAACATTTCTCAATAATCTATAATTAAAACTTGTCAACGTGTTTGACAGTCCAAGAGCAAATCAGTAACCGTCGTTCCTGCCAGGAACTGGCGTGAAAGAAGAAGAAGAAGAAGAAGAAGAAGAAGAAGAAGAAGAAGAAGAAGAAGAAGAGGAAGCAATGAACTTCCTCTGCATATAGATTATACGGTGCATGCGAAGCTGCTGATTCTCAAGTGCTGATTATGTTCTAATTTTATCATACTTTACACCATTAAATCGTCATTGGTCGGTTCTGTTCAAATGTTGGCGAAAAATAATTGAATGAATTGCAAGTATCCCACCTGTGTAATATTTGATCATAGATATAATCAAAATTCTAGACGTATGGTATCTTATATTATTCTGAGTTTTGTTGTTGTTATTATTGTTGTTGTAGAGTTTAACGCCATTTTTCAGCACACGATAGGCTATACATGGCTGCCAGTATTATTGGTGGAGGAAGAACCCGGGAAACACCCCGGAAGAAACAGCGACCCACGAGATGCTACTGGCAAGCTTTCTCACAAAACTACATCAGCCGAATCTTAGACTCGAACCCATCCAGACAGAGGTGAGATGGCAGTGATCCGTAACGGAGAGCGCTTTAGACCACTCGGTCACACCACTCGGTGAAACAAAGTAAAACGCGAAACTCTGCATTGCTAAGTAGACGGTAGGCCTGAAAGCGTGCATTACCAAGTATTTAATACAGATGTACTAATATGTTTTATGACCGCATTATTTAAGTATTTGATAGAAACGCTGTCATCATTTGTAACATCAGAATGATCCTTAATGTACTCCAGAAGATTGCTTAGCCGTCACGTTTAATCCTTGAAAGAAAGACTTGATTCATAATTTAAAAAAAAACATGATGTCCCTTATATGTATACATTTCAGTAAATGATAAAATCCCATGCATTCCAAATCCAGATCGATTCCTTTAATTATATTTTTCCCATTGAAAATCTGTACAATGTAAACAAAATAAATCGCACCTGCATGTTTGGAACAGATGTTCATGCTATGCATATATTCAACAGAAAACATTAACACTTTAAGTAACCAGGGAGTAATAGCAGATTACCTATATACAGATATGTAAGTTGCCATTAAATGTATTCATGAAAGCAGCACTAAACATTATAAGCAACTATATGGTACTATTAACACCCAAACGTCTTTTTTAAATCCAGTTTAAATCATGTCCTTCCCGAAACCCACTCGATGAGATATGACTACTCAGCCTGCAATTTCATATAAAGCTATTTCTAGAATGAAGCCAGATCGATAGTAGTCCCTGTACTAATTATACGCCTGCGAAACCTGGACAGTGTATTGGTACCATGCGAAGAAGCTAAACCACTTCCACAATCTCTGCTTCAGAAGACTCCCAAACATCAAGTGGCAAGACAGGATCCCGGATACTGAGGTTCTTGTCCAAGCAAGCCTTCCCCGTATATTCACCATATTGGTGCGATCACATTTGCGATGGGCAAGCCATGTAGCTCGCACGCCAGACCACAAGCTTTCAAAAATCTCTTTTATGGCGAGCTCGAACAAGGTATACGAAATAAAGAAGGTCAGAGAAAACGATTTCAAGGACACCCTGAGAATGTCATTAAATAACTCTGGCATTGGCTATGACACGTGGGAGCAGACTGCACAGTACAGCGTAATGTGGTGCTCTTCCATCACTAAAAGTACTAAAGCTTACGAGGCCAACATGACAGCCGTGGAACAACAAGGAAGGCTGGCCAGGAAATTCCGCGTCAGTAACACACTGTGTCCATTCATATCGGCCTTACTAACGTTTCCCACGCCTTTCAAAGATTGGCTACATATTATCTTAAATTGTATTCTTCATTTATTTACTTTTCAGCAAATACACTTCCGCATACAGTTCTAAAAGTTTCGATAATAAAAAAAACTATACTGAACAATACTTTATGTAACTTTTCTGCATTTATAAAAAAAATATCTAAAAGTATCTTTTTTTACCGATTCAAATTAAATGTTAACTTTTTCAAAGTAATCAGGCTTTACTCATTAAATGTTACTAAAACATGTCCAGTCTCAATATAATAAAACATGTCCAGTCTCAAGATAATTAAACATGAGACGTTTTAATATAATATTTGCTTTGAAATGTTTTTCACATACTGCCAGAAACACCACTTAGGACCGTGTGTTATATTAACAACTTTATCAGCTTCTTTTACTTGTAAACATTCGCATGGAAATGTAATCTACCTTCTGATTTAAATTTCATCATAAAACAAATTGCTGATATGGTATATTTTGACTAGTCCAGTTTCTGGGGACATTCCTAGGGATTTGCAAGACTGACGTTGCCTTGGCCTTGCTAGTGAAAGTTCTGTATTCTAGTTTTGTGAATCATTCAAATAAAATAAAAGCTTAGACGGTGTGAGTGGAAACTGGCATAGCTGTAATCGATTTAGATATATCTCAATTTAAACATAGAGAGCAAAGGTTGAGTTTTTGTGTAGCTACTTCTTATACTAGATGTTTTGCCCAATGAATTTTCCCACAGTCGAATTTATTGGAACAAAATTGGAGGGTCAATATTCGACTTTGCACGTTTTCGGCGACTTCAACTGAGGCGCTGACTATATAGATCACGTAGTTTATGTATAAAAAACAATTACTAAATCTGTTAATGTCGCTGTTGGAGACATGAGAAAAGTAACATCTGTCTTTCCCCTAATAATGAAGACGATACTCACGACCTAATTAGCCATTAAGTACACGAAGCACGTGCTTAGGGCACAAGCCCAACAGGGATACCAGACAAATTAAAATAGTTTATGATAAAATTGAAAGAATTATATATGGCCATTTGGATCTGCATGTATGAGTATTTTTGGAATGATGGCAATACGATCAGTTTTCTTGCACTGAAGGTTAGCATTGGTGTTTCATATACACATTTCTGTAGTTTAAAAAAGCCTTATCGTGTCATTATTTTCACTTGCAGTATTGATTGTCTGATGTGAAGATTTGAATTACAGTGACATAACAACAGATGCAGTGCGTTTGTATCGATAAAATTACAACAGATGTTGTTAAATAAAGACGGAAGTGTCTCTATTAATAGCCTATCATTCCGATGCAATTAATAATTGATTGGCGACTTGTAAGCTTGACACTCTACTGACATTCAACTTTAAGCACATCCACTCCGATAGTTGGATTTGAAATTAACATCAAGTGCATTTCTTTAAATTCACGTGCTCAGGTTCGACTGTTTACTTACTGGTGTTACGTACAACGCGTATACATGTATATATACATGTGTAAGTGTGTGTAACCAGTATCATCCATCAAAAAGTTTTTACCACACTACATTCTCTAGAATGGAGAATCAGTTTAATATCGAAAATAATCAGGAACAAATGTTATAAACAAATTGATATTATTATTGACTCATTTGCACGAGAGTGAACATAAACAAGCATTCTGTTATCAAAACAATTCTATCTGCGTTCATTCCGTTCGTAAATATTTGTGTGTCATAGAATGAGAAAGTTTTTTTAAAATTATTTCTTCAGTCCTTATGTTCTTCTATTGTTTGTGGTGAATCTTGAATTCATTTATTTCTTATGTGGGTGAAAAATATAAAACACATTTTAACGACTCAATTGAAACTATTGAGAATGTCTTTTGCTAAAATTTATTTAAGACGAGCAATTCCAGTCTTCCCATGAACTCAGTGTTTCGGAATTATTACAGTAGAATCCGTAACAAAAGGACTCGCTTCTTCCTTCAACAGTAATTTCGCCTGGTTGGATCCATCTTTCGCCAGTGTAGCAGCCTGTTTGCCGCTGTGTCGTGCTTGGTTGCTGTATATTGGGCCATGTCGATATTTCGGTATTGCAATTCCAGTTATCCCAGTTAATGATCTGCCCGTTTTCGCTGCAAATGGACCCGAAACACCATGACCCTTCTGTTGTACGTGAAATTTCTTCCCCAGGCAGGAAATGGCGGCCGTCAATAATACATCCCCTATGGGATATTGGAGGCATCGGGATTAAACATCCTTCTTGAAATAGGGTCAAAAGGTAAAAAAGCCCAACAATTGTATTCTGAAACAAAAAATTAATTCGTATTATGCCATTCAATACTTAGTGCTTGAATTAGGTTCTTACACTATCCATCATTTCTCGGTGAAGTAGGTACAGACTTTCAAAGTAAATTTACATCGGATTCACTTGACTTAAATCACTATAAGTAGTAGCACTCGAGCTTTCAACAAACAAAGACAAAATCTACAGTATTCATCGTAAGCATGCATGATCGTCGTTGGTTTGGATATTGTTGTTTTTGTATACAGACAAGATTTTTATTTTAAAATATCATCAAGATTATGTACGGGACGACCTTTTAATTTTCCAAGGATAAGGTTAATCGAGGAGTAGGAATGGGATTTTAGTTTGAAGCAGTATATATTTTTCTTTTTGCTTCAAAAACATTTTAATGCTTTGCAACTAATATGATGCAAATGTATAGTTCTTTTGCTGTACAATAGAACCAACGAAGATTGTTTTTTCAAGCAACATGGGGGTTGGTGTTGGTTGGTTGCTATTGAGTGTTGGTTGAATTTGTTCAAATTCTTTCAGACTATTCTAATTGGCTCGACTGTTCAGCCGGTATTGCATTTTGAAATCTATACCGGAAGTACAAATGTTACAAAATGAGTCTTAAAGGAAGCATGTTATTTTTGACCTATCCGTACAGAGGTTATATTGATCACTTTCCTTTCTAATTACAATAAATAATTTTGGTCCATATAAAAATGGAAAATAAAGATAGTTGTTAATGAGAGATTTTAAGACTGCTAAATTAATAAATGTTCAATGGCTGTCTGTTTAATAATTATACAAAGGTGTGTGTGTGTGTGTGAGAGAGAGAGAGAGAGAGAGAGAGAGAGAGAGAGAGAGAGAGAGAGAGAGAAAATGAGAAAGAGAGAAAGAGAGAAAGAGAAAGAGAGAGAGATACGTGGGTTGTTTGTAAATCACTATTGCTACCTTAGCATATAATCTTGATTGGTGCTCTAAAATAATCTGTGTTTATCGTATGCATCTAGCCTAGGATAATATCTGCTTATCGTATACATATATCACTATATGATATGTGCTTATCATATACATGTACCTCTATCATAGTATGCTTCTCACACACATGTACCTCTATCATAGTATGCTTCTCACACACATGTACCTCTATCATAGCATGCTTCTCACACACATGTACCTCTATCATAGCATGCTTCTCACACACATGTACCTATATCATAGCATGCTTCTCACACACATGTACCTCTATCATAGCATGCTTCTCACACACATGTACCTCTATCATAGCATGCTTCTCACACACATGTACCTCTATCATAGTATGCTTCTCACACACATGTACCTCTGTCATAGTATGCTTCTCACACACATGTACCTCTATCATGGCATGCTTCTCACACACATGTACCTCTATCATGGCATGCTTATCGCACACATGTACCTCTATCATAGCATGCTTCTCACACACATGTACCTCTATCATAGCATGCTTCTCACACACATGTACCTCTATCATAGCATGCTTCTCACACACATGTACCTCTATCATAGTATGCTTCTCACACACATGTACCTCTATCATAGTATGCTTCTCACACACATGTACCTCTATCATAGTATGCTTCTCACACACATGTACCTCTATCATAGTATGCTTCTCACACACATGTACCTCTATCATAGTATGCTTATCGCACACATTCACCTTTATCATAGTATGCTTATCGCACACATGTATTTCTGTTTATCGTTTACATGAATCATGTATGTATGTATTTATGTGTTTATCGTATACATCTACCCTAGGATAATATGTGCTTATCGTATACATGTACCTCTATATGATCTGTGCTTATCATATACATATACCTCTATCATAATATGCTTATCGCTCATATTTCCCTCTACTTATCACACACACACACACATATATATATATATATATATATATATATATATATATATATATATATATCTGTACCCTTTTGACCACATATAGTATATTCTATTAATATATCTTCAAACAAGTTATACCAATTACTAATCCTACCAACTCTGTTACCACTATTGCAAGTGGTGGTGCATAATGAGGCAAACGCAGTAGTACCAGACACATTAACTATAATTGCAGTAGTAGATCTAGAAGTAAAAGCAAATGCAACAGTATCAAGAACAATAATATCAGTTGTATTACTAGAAGTGGTAATATTACAATTTAATTTGCTACTGTCCTTATAATAAAATGATATGTTACCGTGGCACTAGCGCTTCAAGAATAAGCTTTGGAATCTATTATTTGGACTTGTTGCATGTCTATCTAGCGTTTTAAAAAAGGCTGCGATTAAAGAATCAATACATATTAACGTCTGAAAACGTTTCAGGGACGTTGCAGAATATGTACCCGAAATCCGTGTTAGAAAAGACATCTGATTGTTCGAGTAAAATTCCTACATTTCTGGCTCGGCACTGAACTATTGTCAGTCTCGATTTAGTCTGGGTATGCGTGGTTTTCTTAATGCAGTTTCAATTGGCTAAGAATGTGTGAATCGCAGACAGATTCAGAATCAAATTGTTACGTGTGTCTTTTGTACATCACGCGGACTTTACAGATCAATACAGCTTATATGCTAGAATGCATAGCTAATGTCAACGATAGATGCCATCTTGAAAATGCATATTCTGAGCATTTAGATATGTTAAAATTTCTTATGTATAATGGTTCTTAGGATGATTAGACTTTTAAAAAAGATAAAAATAATATTCATCGGAAGAAATAAACACTAACAATAATCATTAAATGACGAGTATGTCATAAATTTATGCAATTTATGTGCAAGGGAAATGTTGTCTCACGTAACTATTTGAATACACTCTAAGTTATCTAATGTTTCAAAATAAAAACCAGAACAGACCGTTGACAATTTTTCTTGTACCTCGGTTTGTAGATTTTTCCAGGACAATGAGAATACCAAGGAGAAAATATATTTTATAATGCTGAAAACAAACTAAAGCCTCTGGAAATGGTACTTAGTACAGTGCGCGTTATTGTGAGATATAAAGTACCACTTCACGCTTCATGTTGAAAGCAAATACGGATCGAGTAGTTCTACAGACTGTCAATTACCAGACCAAATACAGTGATATTAGTATCAATATTAGTATCATTTGAAATAGTAGCAATAGTAGTTGTCATAGCAGTAGTAGTAGTAGTGGTAGTAGCAGTAATGGTACCATCAGTGGAAGTAGCAGTTATTTTTCAGTAGAACTTTACTCACCATGATTTTGATTGCTGAGACGTAGTTTCAGAAAGTGATATGGCTGATTGTTATAATACCTTTGCTGTCATATGAAACACCAAACTTTATGAGAAATATTATAAAATATACCCTTAGTCTAAGTTTATATAGTCGACAAGGATATGACATACAAAAGCCCTCCGGAAAATATGTTACCATGTGGCAGTAATTTATATATATATATATATATATATATATATATATATATATATATATATATAGTGAAGAAAAACTCTTTTAAGCAATGCATTTCGTTGCTATCAGTATTTAGGCAAATAATAAAACCATACATATTCAGTAAGTCCTACTATTGGATGTTTGTAATAAATGTAAAAAGTGTGTAGTTGATGCACTCAAATGCCACAACACATGTTCTTTGAAGGGTTTAGCTGGAAAAAAGGTTCCAGTTCAGTTATATATCAATTTTAATGATTCAGTGTCTTGTCTATTGATAGGTACAGTAATGTTTAGCGGGAGCAATGAAATCAGGATGAAGAGTATGGTTTGAAGTGACTTGCTCATTTGCTCCAATGTACATGTTGTATGTTATTTTTTACTTCAAAGTATGCTAGAAATCTTTTTGACTGCAATTTTACACAAAACATTTAGAAAATAAAATAATTAAAAGGTACATAATACCGACTTGTAATTACATAATTTTAATCTTGTTACTCCTATAAGATTAAATGAATTACAATGTATAGTTACTGCTGTGCTTTTTTTTTTTTACATCTTATGGCCAAAATACACTGCATTTACCTCAATCTAAACATACATATAAGAGAAGTATAAATGCAATGGGTATGAAAAAATCTTACATTTTTTTGTTCAAATGTATGTTTTTTAAAATAATCAACAGTGGTTTGAATATAAACTGCTACTTGGAAATCAAACAGATGCTGGACTTTGGCTCATGGTAGGCACTTCAAGAAAGACTTAGTCAAAGTCTATATGGGTCCATGGTAGGGATCAATTGTTACTATACAATCACTAGTATAGTCTCTCCATAAAAATTTGATATCAATAGGTGTTTGTAACAATCTCTTCTGTAGGTGGTGGTGGTATTGGAGCAAGTACATCAGATATTCACCTATGATCATTTATGTCCAAAACAACTGGCTGGTTCATTCCAACTCTTATCATCTAACCTCATTTTCAATATTTTCATAATTATTTCCGGAATATAAAGGTACTGTTGATCAGCTTTATTTGGGTTTGCAGAGCATCTCTCACTTTTTTGTTGAATGACCTTTGGTATCTGACAAGACAATGCAAACATTTCACTGACAATGTCAATTCATATTTTTCTAAGTTCTCGAAAGTCCAAATAAAAAACTGCATACAATTACATGTAACAAATCATTTTGCTACAGATGAAAAGGTGAATATAGCAAACCTGTATCTTACCCATATATCATAAAAATGTTATTTACATAATTTTTAATTACATTAGACTAATTCTAACCAAAATTGGTTATGAAATTTATAAAAAATTTCTTCTGTAAAAGATTACAATGTACCACTAACAGATGGTTTATCAACTTTCAGGTAAAGCATTAATATTTAACAAAAGGAATAATTACATTAACAAACAAGAATAAAGTTTATTACCTTATTGTTCCATCTGTGTTAACAATCACATCTCTGTCAATGTGATTGTTATGATCAAGAGCTGCCAACAGATTCCTAGCTCTGAAAGCTGGTGGCTTATATGAATGTCTTTTGGAGGCATACAATAAAATCAAATTCTGGAAATTCTCCAGTCCTGCTGTACTTCTGAAACAAAGTAAAATAAATTGATTCAGATGCAGAAAACTATTTAAAATTTATAAATCCCCATAAATAAATCTGTTTTGATGAAACTTCCAATGTATAGTAGCATTATACAGGCAGAATAATCAACTCATTCTACCCCTACAATTATTTTCCTTGTCACCTGAAATGGGGGTAGGGAACGCATTTGTGAGCTAATTTTGAATACATGAAAATGCATCTGCTTCCAAGAGGTTTTTGTGTAGATATATGCCAAGGTGTGCTAGAAACATCCTTCGACATCTGCATAAGGGTAAAAGTTGAAGTTTTTTTTTCTTCTGACCCATCATTTTCCTGCTGGCCACTGTTTACTTCAAATCCCCAATTTATCCTACTTTTGCAAATGTTCACCTGTCTGTGTATAGCTGAAACCGGTCTGAATTAGATTGCAAGCAAAAATGTAAAAAAAATCCGGACACAAAATCTGATTCCAATAATGGGATTGTGCGCAAAAATCTGGCAAAGCTTGGACCCTCCCTCCATGTACACATGCATACTTTTTTTACACAGACCCCACCTGCGTACATGCGTTTGCCGCAACACTCCCCATTCTGTAGAACAGCCTATATTTAATCCACACAGAAATAGTCAAGGATTAATAATATTATGTATTTCATAAAACAGTCCACCAATGTTGAATGTCTGGCTGCATCAAAGAAATAAACTGCAAAACTTTAAAAAGTTTGTCTATTGTCCACTAAAATTCAAACACCAACTGAACCCAGTTAAGCAGGTTACATATTAGACACGTTACTATCGAGGTATATGTGTACATACATTATCAGTAGACCATCCACCCACATACAGTAGCATGTACATTTGGGTAAACCCCCTTGCCCTCTCCATGTGTATGTATTAAACGGACAAACTATAACTATGACCTTAGTGTGGTTTGTATTTTTAATACAATGTATTCATTTTTTTCTTTGATAACCAGTATATCTTCATTATTTCAAGTATGCATCGATACTTTTAACTTGTATGTTAATACACAGAAAAGAAAGCTTTTGTGGGAACAACTTTCTGGTTCATACACAAATACCATCCACAAATACCAATACAATACTATACAATATACATTACTTTTAGTTTAGTTACATATATCATGCATGTCTCATAATGGTTGTTTTTTTAGTATACTTAACACAAATATTCCCCTTTTATGTATGTATCACAATTGTTTTTGTTAGAATACTTTCTCAAATGGGTTGATAAAACGTTTAGACTTTTCCATCATAACACTTTCCTTCTCCTTAAGGTTTTGAACTTTAGACAAGACTGAATCCCTTAAAACAAAATTTTGAAATGTGTAAATAGTAATGTTGAACTTGGAAATCTTTAGTTTTTTATCATTCAACCTGAAGAAAGCATTATCATTTATTGTGGTTATTATGATGGGAATGATAATGCTTCAATAAATAATAATGATAATAATTTATTTCAAGGGGTGACTCATTTAGTCAAAGACTATTCTCCCTTGAGACCCTTTAACTAAAATACAAACATCATGATGAGGAACATATCAATAACAAAAAAGCACAAATGCCAACAAACAATTTACAACAAAAATATTATTCTAAATAAAACAGTCCATATTTTAACAAAATGTACAATCTTTACCAACTGCAAAATATTTAACTCATATAGAATGATACATTTCCAGGTAATAAATAAATTCCTCAGATGTGCATTTACCAAAACATTTTTAAACAAGTAAATATACATATAATTTAATAAAATGCAGTAATACTCTAAATAAAGTTTTATGGTTGCGAGCGAAAATGAAGATGATCATTACCTCCCCTTTCATATTGGTAGCCTGAAAAATAGCAGCAATATATGTCATGGTTTACATTCGGGTCTTAGCGATATTGTTGCAGGGCTGTAACATTTTATTTCATGCTAAATGGAATAATGCAAGTTTATATAAAACATGTTATTTTAAGAGGTTTGATAAAGAATTAACTATAAAGAAATAAAATGGCGGTATACAAACTTCATTGCAAAATTGAGACTCTCCAGAAAGCTTTTTTATTTTTTTCTTACAAAATCTGTAAGTTTTCGCGTTCGATCTATTTGCTTCCGCCATTATTTTTATAAACACGTGTTTACGCATGGCTAAAATTCTTATTCTTCGAGAGAGGTCAACTCAGAGGTTACATGAATATAGGCGTGGCAAACAGTGAATTTTTTGTCTACCAGACAAAAATGAAGAATTGCTTATTTTATCACAAAATTTACGATACTAGCCTGATTTCGGCCTCAGTAACAGCCTGAATCGTAATTATGCAACTAAATATGTAATCATGAGCTGAAAAAAAGAAATATATAATTTCGTTCGTTTTTACTTAGGTTGTCTGCCTTTAAATCCGAAATGATCCCACTTCCGACACCATTGTAACAAGATAACCGGGTGGGATTTCCAGATTCAGAACAGAACACTTTTGACGATGATATAAAGACGACGTTTAATAATGAATGACTCGAATGAGCAATACATTATGAATACGTGCGTGTATATATAAGAACGCATATATGTAATAATGAAACATACAAATAAATTACTTTTTGAAATACAAAGACAAGGGGCGACTGATTTATAGTGATTTCACAAGAACAAGATGGATATAATAGTTTACTCAGCTAGTAAACAATGTAGTATTGTACTCATGTAGTAAAATAAATTCACTCAAATAGTGATGATATGCAACTTATCTTTACAGTTCCTAAAGTTACAATGGGTTTTACGATCCCCAATATTAGCTCACGGCTAATAGATTATATGTAAGGAGATACACTCAGTCATCAGTACGCTACATATCAGCGTCAAAGCAGCTACGGTTAATTCATGTGGTTGGCTTTACTGACTGCATCACGTTGACCTCGATCACTCCGATAACTTCGAACGCTCGGGTCACTCTGTCCACTCCCAACACTCTAGACAGCTCGACACACTCCTGACAATTAGGATTACTGAAAATATATAAAATACCGTGCAGCGTCGGTGCAGGCATTTTGGTGCCCAAGGCGAGATCAGATATCTGGCGCCCCCCCTTCCGATCACGCCCCTCCACACCCGCCCATCATTAAATAAACCCTTAGCCTAGCGCCCTACGCGATTGCCTAGTTCGCCTAGCGGAGGCGCCGGCCCTGATATCGTGTACTATACACAACACGGGCATTAAAACGTAACAACGTTATACATGGCACAATAATTACAAAACAATAAATTCAGAAGTAAACCTTACACTGCTCGATAAGAAACCTACTGTACTAAACATTTCTTAAAAAGTAGCTTTATATTACTAATATAAATCCCTTGCTAAGTCGCAAACAATAATATTAATATGTGCATTATACTGCGTAAGCCAAAGCTACATAGCAAAAATACAAACCTAAGAGTGGTAGTACAATATTTTTTATATCTTATATACAATAAATTAATAAACTTACGTGCCTCTACAGCTGAAGATGTGCTAGTCTTTATAGTAGACCGCTGACTGGCAAGACTGTCCGTAATGTAAAGAGCTTTACCGACGATGAGGTATTTATACACTTATATCGTCTGTGTACTTTAAGTATCTTGTTTTTCCCCATCAAAAGCACTTCGCACGTGCGGAAAATCATGGATCGAACTGATTATTTCGAAATAAGACATAATATACATTAATCACCCTCGGGTAATATTGTACATAATACGAAACTTGAGTACATGTATTAAATAAATTAAAGGGTGTATGCGATTCCGTGACAGCTGAATAGATACTTGTGACACCCACGATCATGTGTGATAGGTTCGACATAATTATCGTGGCTTGAAAATTCTGGCCTCTTTTATTTCAGAACGTTCATGATTATTCCCTGGACAAACATTTGTGTATCAGCTGAATTGATTGACATTAGGTTGATTTCTCAAACATTTCTCAATAATCTATAATTAAAACTTGTCAACGTGTTTGACAGTCCAAGAGCAAATCAGTAACCGTCGTTCCTGCCAGGAACTGGCGTGAAAGAAGAAGAAGAAGAAGAAGAAGAAGAAGAAGAAGAAGAAGAAGAAGAAGAAGAAGAAGAAGAAGAAGAAGAAGAGGAAGCAATGAACTTCCTCTGCATATAGATTATACGGTGCATGCGAAGCTGCTGATTCTCAAGTGCTGATTATGTTCTAATTTTATCATACTTTACACCATTAAATCGTCATTGGTCGGTTCTGTTCAAATGTTGGCGAAAAATAATTGAATGAATTGCAAGTATCCCACCTGTGTAATATTTGATCATAGATATAATCAAAATTCTAGACGTATGGTATCTTATATTATTCTGAGTTTTGTTGTTGTTATTATTGTTGTTGTAGAGTTTAACGCCATTTTTCAGCACACGATAGGCTATACATGGCTGCCAGTATTATTGGTGGAGGAAGAACCCGGGAAACACCCCGGAAGAAACAGCGACCCACGAGATGCTACTGGCAAGCTTTCTCACAAAACTACATCAGCCGAATCTTAGACTCGAACCCATCCAGACAGAGGTGAGATGGCAGTGATCCGTAACGGAGAGCGCTTTAGACCACTCGGTCACACCACTCGGTGAAACAAAGTAAAACGCGAAACCCTGCATTGCTAAGTAGATGGTAGGCCTGAAAGCGTGCATTACCAAGTATTTAATACAGATGTACTAATATGATTTATGACCGCATTATTTAAGTATTTGATAGAAACGCTGTCATCATTTGTAACATCAGAATGATCCTTAATGTACTCCAGAAGATTGCTTAGCCGTCACGTTTAATCCTTGAAAGAAAGACTTGATTCATAATTTAAAAAAAACATGATGTCCCTTATATGTACACATTTCAGTAAATGATAAAATCCCATGCATTCCAAATCCAGATCGATTCCTTTAATTATATTTTTCCCATTGAAAATCTGTACAATGTAAACAAAATAAATCGCACCTGCATGTTTGGAACAGATGTTCATGCTATGCATATATTCAACAGAAAACATTAACACTTTAAGTAACCAGGGAGTAATAGCAGATTACCTATATACAGATATGTAAGTTGCCATTAAATGTATTCATGAAAGCAGCACTAAACATTATAAGCAACTATATGGTACTATTAACACCCAAACGTCTTTTTTAAATCCAGTTTAAATCATGTCCTTCCCGAAACCCACTCGATGAGATATGACTACTCAGCCTGCAATTTCATATAAAGCTATTTCTAGAATGAAGCCAGATCGATAGTAGTCCCTGTACTAATTATACGCCTGCGAAACCTGGACAGTGTATTGGTACCATGCGAAGAAGCTAAACCACTTCCACAAACTCTGCTTCAGAAGACTCCCAAACATCAAGTGGCAAGACAGGATCCCGGATACTGAGGTTCTTGTCCAAGCAAGCCTTCCCCGTATATTCACCATATTGGTGCGATCACATTTGCGATGGGCAAGCCATGTAGCTCGCACGCCAGACCACAAGCTTTCAAAAATCTCTTTTATGGCGAGCTCGAACAAGGTATACGAAATAAAGAAGGTCAGAGAAAACGATTTCAAGGACACCCTGAGAATGTCATTAAATAACTCTGGCATTGGCTATGACACGTGGGAGCAGACTGCACAGTACAGCGTAATGTGGTGCTCTTCCATCACTAAAAGTACTAAAGCTTACGAGGCCAACATGACAGCCGTGGAACAACAAGGAAGGCTGGCCAGGAAATTCCGCGTCAGTAACACACTGTGTCCATTCATATCGGCCTTACTAACGTTTCCCACGCCTTTCAAAGATTGGCTACATATTATCTTAAATTGCATTCTTCATTTATTTACTTTTCAGCAAATACACTTCCGCATACAGTTCTAAAAGTTTCGATAATAAAAAAAAAACTATACTGAACAATACTTTATGTAACTTTTCTGCATTTATAAAAAAAATATCTAAAAGTATCTTTTTTTACCGATTCAAATTAAATGTTAACTTTTTCAAAGTAATCAGGCTTTACTCATTAAATGTTACTAAAACATGTCCAGTCTCAATATAATAAAACATGTCCAGTCTCAATATAATTAAACATGAGACGTTTTAATATAATATTTGCTTTGAAATGTTTTTCACATACTGCCAGAAACACCACTTAGGACCGTGTGTTATATTAACAACTTTATCAGCTTCTTTTACTTGTAAACATTCGCATGGAAATGTAATCTACCTTCTGATTTAAATTTCATCATAAAACAAATTGCTGATATGGTATATTTTGACTAGTCCAGTTTCTGGGGACATTCCTAGGGATTTGCAAGACTGACGTTGCCTTGGCCTTGCTAGTGAAAGTTCTGTATTCTAGTTTTGTGAATCATTCAAATAAAATAAAAGCTTAGACGGTGTGAGTGGAAACTGGCATAGCTGTAATCAATTTAGATATATCTCAATTTAAACATATAGAGCAAAGGTTGAGTTTTTGTGTAGCTACTTCTTAAGCTAGATGTTTTGCCCAATGAATTTTCCCACAGTCGAAGTTAGTGGAACAAAATTGGAGGGTCAATATTCGACTTTGCACGTTTTCGGCGACTTAAACTGAGGCGCTGACTATTTTTATGTCATGTAGTTTATGTATAAAAACAGTTACTAAATCTGTTAATGTCGCTGTTGGATACATAAGAAAAGTAACATTTGTTTTTCTCCTGATAATGAAGACGATACTCACGACCTTATTACTCATTAAGTACAATAAGCGCGTGCTTAGGGCACCAGCCCAACAAAGACACCAGAAAAATTAAAATAGTTTATGATAAAATTGAAAGAATGATATATGGCCATTTGGATCTGCATGTATGAGTATTTTTGGAATGATGGCAATACGATCAGTTTTCTTGCACTGAAGGTTGGCATTGGTGTTTCATATACACATTTCTGTACTTTATAAAATCCTTCTCCTATCATTATTTTCACTTGCAATATTGATTGTCTGATTTGAAGATTTGAATTACAGTGACATAACAACAGATGCAGTGCGCTGTTATCGATAAAATTACAACAGATGTTGTTAAATAAACACGGAAGTGTCTCTATTAATAGCCTATCATCCCGATGCAATAAATAATTGATTGGCAACTTGTAGGCTTCACACTCTACTGACATCCTACTCCGATAATTGGGGTTTTCCGGGTTCTTCCACCGTTAATACTGGCTGCCATATTTAGACTATATTGTGCTTAAAACTAGCTTTAAAGCATTAAAAAAAATACAAATTCAGATGTTAATAGTTTTATTTTTCTTTATTGCGCTGTAGCAAGACTAAGGAGAAAAGTCAACCTAATTATCACCTTTGTATTATCCCTATTCAGATATCTTTATTCATTTCTTAAAAATGTAGCATAACCAGAGCATGAATATTCTAGAAATCATTCTAAGTAGCATCAACTTAAGTTCATAATTCAGTATTTTAATTCTTAGGTGCATCTGCATTTAATTAAAATAAAATTTTGGTTTAGTTGCAACATCTGGGTTTTCATTGATGAGAATCGTGTCCTGGGACGCCCGCATACGTATTTTCGGGAGGGGGGCGGGAAACAACATGTCAGCTATTAAGTTTTACGTGTGTAGGTCAAAATATGTTTTAAGGTGAAATGTGGGCGGCCATGCATGTGCCTAGTGTAGTTCAAACTTATGCTTTAAGATGTATATACGTTAGAAACGTACTCACTTGCTTTTGTATTTTATCTGTGTAATTACAAAACTGCAAAACTCTGCGTGGGTTCGAGTTGGGTTTTCCTACCTTTTGACAAGTATGACAAGATCTACAGTATTTGACAACATCACTTTTGATTTTTGGCCAATAGAAGTGAGTCAAGATCTTGTGATACGTTTCATTAATCCCTAAATGAATAGGCAAAGTAGTTTCATGGGTCAAATTAAGTATTTCCTGTCTGTAAGGTTCTCGAACTACTATTTGATAGTTCACAGACCATTCATCATCAGCAGGTACCTCAGGAGGTCTCCATTTTCTCATAAGAACGTCAGTGGCTTCAGTCTCATTTTTGGCCCTTTGAAACAAACAGGAGATCTGATATCACGGTACCAATTGTTTTTCCATAGACCTCAATGCTAATATTTGGAGAGATAAATATATTTTCTATCCTAATTTAGCGTGCATCTCACACACTTTTATAGAGAACAATGTTAGATTGTCAATTTGATGATGACAAAACCAGGTACTCCACTGCATTTAAGAGAGATAACTCTGCTGGAACTAGACAGGGGTATGAATTATCCAGTCACAACATACCTATTTTCAGTCATGTGTATCACATTTTCAAAAAATCATAAAAAATACAAAATATGATCTATATAGGAATTATCATAAATTCACATGTTGCCAAGAGGCTAAACTCTTACATAATCCACCAAACATAGCTTGTGTTGCTCTTTATTTCTGAATGGTATGGACCCTACACCTTAAGCCCCACCCACATGGACTTGCGCAATTGGTACCGTTATACCATCTCAGGATCTTTTTCCTGTTCAACGACAAGTAAATGTCGTTTATCACCCTGATTAGGAGAATGAGTTGTTAAAAGAGGATCAATATGATCAATACCTTATGATTGATCTAAACAAAGAGTAAAAGTGACCTCATCAAAAACCGGACCTATACAAATGTCAGTTGAAGGAATGCTGTCCTCTTCAACATCATTCTTAAGATCATCACAATGATTAGAATAAAGAGAATAAGTTGTTAAAAGAGGATCACTATGATCAATACCTTCTGATTGATCTAAACAAAGAGTAAAAGTGACCTCATCGAAAACCTGACCTATACAAATGTCAGTTGAAGGAATAATGCCTTAGTAGTAATATGGGATACTATAGGGACAATGGGAAATCAAGTAAAAACAGCTTGGGACAATATGGGGACAATATTTATAGGGACAATGGGAAATCCAGTCAAAAACAGCTTGGGACACTATGGGGACAAAACATCTTGGGACAGTATAGGGACAAGAAAAATTGAACATGGTGGGACTGTATAGGGACAAGGAAAATTGAACGTGGTGGGACTGTATAGGGACAAGGGAAATGGAACATGGGAAATATGATTTGTATGGGTATAGGGGACTGTCTAGTGACAAGGGGAAAATGGTGGCAAAGAAAGCTAATATCTTTTCGAGACCTATGAGTGGCCCTGAAAAGTGCCGTTATGTGTAATGTTAACAGTATTTTGTTAACATAGAGGACATCTCACAGATCTTCTTCTCTTCCTTAAACTTCTCCTCACCTCTGGACCACATAGTAAGACTCTCTTCAAACAGCCTTGCCTCTCTACATAGATCCTTCTTTTCCAAAGGGTTGTATCCGTCATTCGGATAATTGTCTATGATGATCTAATAACATACATGGGTATGTCAGTCCGAAACAGCATGGTAGAAACAAGGCTAGAAGATTCTACGTTAGTCCACATCTTGTGATGAGAAACAGGTGAAGCGAATGCTCTGTACTGCGGCTATTTATAGGGGAAGAGCGGATAGAAACGGATTGAGTGTATTCACCAATCCAAACGTGCGTTACAAAAGTCAGTCACAGTTATCCAATCGGAAGAGAGCGGTCTGTGACGTCACCTTACCTATATTTGTGTTCAGTCAATCGATG
This sequence comes from Unio delphinus, assembly GCA_029339505.1. Lineage (NCBI taxonomy): Eukaryota > Metazoa > Mollusca > Bivalvia > Unionida > Unionidae > Unio > Unio delphinus. Next base: position 23,340,383 of record JAQISU010001236.1, read on the forward strand.
CGACAGAGTTGTTCAATGATGTCGGACACTAAGAAGACGATGAATTGGAGTGAGTCAGGAGTAGAGACAGCAAGTCATGGGCCAGCAGTGACTACTAAAGTCATGACAAATCTATATCCAGAAGAAGTTGATTTTAACTGGGATATTGTGGATTTTTTAACATCACAAGAATTTATTCCGGAACCTTTGTTACCTTCTGCTTTTTCTTATGTATACGTCGATGATTTTAAGCAGAGACAAAAGGAAGAATTGGAGCGAATTTTACAACAACAGAAAGTAGAAGAACAAGCTTTTCTTATTCAACAGCAGGAAGAAGAAGCAAGAAGGAAACACCAGGAAGAAATAGTAGCAGCAACCGAGAAGAAAGAAAACTAAGGACAGAAAAAGAACAGTGAAAATCAAACGGTCACGACGGTACTTTTAGATATTTTAGCAGAGTTAAGGAGTCTAAAACAAATGTATCAGACTTCTTTATCACGACCGAAGAGAAAAAGACCTTCACGAGCTAAACAACCCAATCTCTCTGTGACTACGTCTACCATACCACCGTTAGTGATTTCTACCAAATCATTGACAGGAACCACCAGTCCCTAAGTAGGCCTTGGCCGTGGCAAAGGCTTAAGACAGCTCAAGATGGTTACGTCCCGTTTCTGAGTTTGTTTTGTTTTAAACAAACAAAACACCAACGGTCCTCTTCAGGGCCACTCAAATTATTTCGAAAAGAAATACTATTTCAATTGCCTAATTCAATGAAAACTCAAAAGTCCTTTTTTATTTTTTTTAAAACCCATGATGTACGTGTGAGTGAATGAATGTGTCAGTGTAGGTTCTTATTCTAAAAAATCAAAACCAAGAGACCCTTACTTTTTTCTCTCTGGTGTATTCTGGTACAAAAGTTACAATTCAGTATCACAACATTATATAACCCAAAACCACTTTAAAAAGTTCATAGGTTTCTTCTTTTTCACTCTTTCTGTTTTTTTTCTTCATTTTCTTTACTGTCACAGGTTTTTCTTTCTCTTCCTCCTCTTCACTTTCATTTCGTCTTCTTTTCTTGTCTTTGTGAACGTGTCGGGGTTCTTCCTTGGGGGAGGGTACCTCTTCCTCCTCCTCGTCCTCCTCCTGTTCAGAATTCCTCTCCCCCTCCTCCTCCTGCCCCTGTTTTCTTAGGGCAGTTTGGAGATCAATGTCCTTTCTCTTTACAATAATAACAGGTATCTTGTCTTTTATCTCTATTGGTACCTTTTTTGTTTTTGTCATGATCTAGACATTATGTAGCCCAATGTCCTTTCTTCTTACAGATATAGCAAGTATCTTGACTTTTATCTCGAAAGGAGGGAGAGTAGTCCGTAGGCTTGTCTGACGAAAACTTTCGTATGACTCCACATAAAGCTCTGATGAGAAGTTCAACTTGTGTAGGTTCTTCCATCGTTCTGGTCAATGTGAGAGCGAACTGAATACTGAAAGGTTAGACACTAACCCTTTTTATATGCACGTATCGGACATGAATATATAGGGGTTATGGTCTTTAAAAGGTAGTCATTTGACTTTTTGCAGACATGATGAAAAGACCGCATCATGTTGTGGAGAAAGGAGAAAACAGTAAGATACAGAAACGTAATGTATCGCCTAGCACAGTAGCTGAAGTCTTGGCTCAAATTCATGCCAGTGGTTTTTAAGATGACATGAGTGAGCCCGAATCCACACCTAAGCAATCGACATCCAAGCAAAGTGCACCACCCGTAGTAAACTCTGAAAATTACTATCACATTCGAGAGACGGAAAAGCGTTACTCTCGAAAATTTATAACAACGGCTTACACGTATGCCGTAAAGTTTAAAGATTTCAAGTCCAATGTACCTTTGGAGAATACAGAAGGGTTCATTACCGAGGTGTGTGACTCTGTGTTAACTGCACTGAAACAGCAATGTCAAGCCAAAGAAGACGATCGCTTGAGACTTCCTATTCATCACGATAATTTAAGGTCTCCCGTTTGGATCGAGTTTACTAACCCATCACAATTAACACCTTCCAAAGTCATCGACAAAATTCAACATGTGCAACAATCCAACGACAAGTTTCACATCACCGACGGAAAAGCCACACTGTTCATCACCCACGTGTCTCTTCCCCAGGGGACAGGACGCAAAAAAGTGTTATTGGTGGACAGTCTTCGCAGCATGAAGCGAAGCCTCGTCCGAATTAACAATTCTCAAGACCAGATGTGTTTAGCCCGTGCCATCGTCGTGGGTCAAATGTATGCCAACAAATACGAGACGATAGAAGGGAAAAGAGCCTGGACAACTATTAAAAAATTGGGTCGAGCCAAACAAAGAAGTGAAGCAGAACTCCTGTTACAGCAAGCAGGGACATCCAAAGACGCCCTTTGTGGTATTCCAGAAATGCAAAAATTGCAAGACGTCTTGGCTCCACGTTACACTTTGAAAGTACACCCTCAAGAAGTGCGTGGTCCTCTTTTGTTTCAAGGTCACGATTTTAAAGACGGAAAATACATTCACGTCTATCATCACGATGAGCATTTTGATACCATTACAAGTATCACTGGATTTCTGGGATACGGTTACTACTGTGAAAAATGTGAGTATGGTTATAACAAGCGAGAACAAAACAAGCATTGTGGATCAAAATGTGAGGGATGTTTGGCCTCTCAACCTTGTCTGGACAAAGTCCAAGTACGAGAGCATTGCCCTCTTTGTCAGCGCACTTTGTCAGTCTTACCTGTTACCAACAACATTTGAAGATGCAAGGTTCACAGCAGAAAAGAACTTGTCAGCTTTTGAGATTGTGACCTACCTGTGGACAAGGCATACGTACCAGTAATGTCAAGTTTCACGTTTGTCGAGGGAAGAAACGATGTCACATTTGTCACCAAATCGTGGACTTGGAGCACGAATGCCTCATTCAAAAATATCAACCGCGACCAGATGATACCCAGAAGAAAGGGAATCTTATCTTTTTTGATTTCGAATGCATGCAAGAAACTGGTATTCACATTCCTAATTTCTGCGTGGCTCACCGTGCGTGCGAGCAGTGTATCCATGAACCTATCTTTAGTCATTGCCCTCACTGCAGCAAGATTCCTGGAGGACGTGAAAAAATCTTTCGAGGGCCAAACACGCTAGTCGATTTTGCCCAATGGATCCTAAACCCCATCGACGAAACTTGGAGTCTAGAGGACATCGAACGTTACGGCGATTGTCATCGCCATGCCACGGTCATAGCTCACAATTTCTCGGGATACGATGGGCAATTTCTGCTCAGATACTATGCGGAGCAAAGTACCGAACGTCCTCAAGTGACTTTAAACGGAGCTGAAATCATTTGTATGCAAGTAGGACAAGTACAATTTAAAGATTTAATGTGTTACTTGGCAATGCCTTTGAGCCGCATGCCTAAAACGTTTGGAATGACAGAAATGGCGAAAGGTTATTTTCCACACTTTTTCAATACCGAAGCCAATGAACATGCCGTTCTACCCCATTTGCCTGAGGCTGACGACTAAGACCCCGATAACATGCGTACCGAACAACGAGAAGCTTTCCATGCTTGGTACCAGACTGACGCCTCGGACCCCTTTGACTTTCAAGAAGAAATGTTAAAGTACTGTCGATCTGACGTGGACATTTTACGACGTTGCTATGGAAAATTTCGCGAATTGTTCATGGAACACGGAGGGATCGATCCTTTGAAAGAAGCTTGTACCATCGTCAAAGCATGTTCCTTTGTGTACCGAAAACGCTTCATGCCCGAAAATACTCTAGCTGTTATCTGTCCTCAAACGACAAATTTTGTCAAACGTCAATACTCGGTCAAAGCCCTACGCTGGCTCCATTACTTGTGCGACAAGAAAGACAAATGGATTCAACACGCTCGCAACGGAGGAGGCGAAAAGACCATCAGAACGTATTCGGTAGATGGCTGGGACTTAGAAAACCCTCAGATCGTGTACGAGTTTAACGGATGCCTATTTCACGGATGTCCCATGTGCTACCCTCAACGTGACACCAAAAATCAGTTTTTACAAAGGACTATAGAAGACTTGTACCAGACCACGTGTCAGCGACGTTTGGAGTTAGAACAGCAAGGATACCAGGTAGTGGAAATGTGGGAACACGAGTACGATCAGCGTTTGAAAACCGATCCCGAGTTTAAATGCATCGTAGAAAGTTACAAGTTGGTGGACCCACTGAACCCCCGGGATAATTTGTACGGAGGACGAACGAATGCCACCTATTTGCTGTACCAAGCGGACGAAGAGAAAGGAGAAGAAATCAAATACTTGGACGTGTGTTCGCTGTATCCTTACGTCTTCAAATATTGTCACTTTTCCGTAGGGCACCCAGAATTAATGACAGAACACATTGACCTGGACCACATTCGACAGTACGAAGGATTAATCAAGTGTAAAGTCTTACCACCCACAGACTTGTACCATCCCGTTTTACCTCACCATTGCCAAGGAAAACTGATGTTTCCTTTGTGTCGCACATGTGCCGAAATGTGCAACCAAGATCAACCTTGTCAGCATAGCCAGAAAGAACGCGCCTTGACAGGAACGTGGGTGAGCGTGAAATTGTTTAAAGCTCTGGACCTAGGATACCGACTGTTAGAAGTGTACGAAATTTACCACTTTCCCAAGACACAACAATACCGCAAAGGCGACGAGACACAGAAAAGTATTTTTGCAGACTACGTGGATGCCTTTTTAAAACTAAAACAAGAAGCTAGCGGCTATCCATTCTGGTGTCACACTTCCGAAGACCAAAAGATATTCAAAGAAAAATATCGTTAGCAGGAAGGCATCTCTTTAGACCACATCGAGAAAAACGAAGGAAGGCGCTCGTTTGCCAAAGTGATGCTCAATTGCTTGTGGGGAAAAATGGCACAACGACCGTCTTTACCCAAGACGGAGTATTTGTCCGAACCTTCTCGCTACTTCCAGATGATTCACGACCAAACCAAAGTCATCAAACACGTCGACGTCATTCGTGAGGACTCGATCTTAGTCAATTACGAAGAAGAACTAGACTTTGTAGAAGCCGACAAATTTGGAAATGTCATCATTGCGGCTTACGTGACAGCCCACGCTCGCTTAAAATTGTACGAAGTGTTAGAACTGTTAGGAGATCGTGTGTTGTATTTTGACACGGACAGTTGCATCTACGTTCACCGTCCGAACCAGTGTAACCCTGTCATCGAAGGAGACCGTTTAGGAGCCTGGAACCGAGAATACCGAGACCCACAAGGAGAAATGCACACCGAATGTAAAGTGAGAAGATTGACTTTCAATTATCGCACCAGTCGAGTGGTGAACTTTGACGTGCTACAAGAAGCCTTACAGTCGGGACAGGATGAAAAGTTTAAAGTGACCACCCACGAGCCGCACAAGATTGTTTGTTTACCCACACAACAAATCGTTAGCCAACCTTTGGAAAAAGTCTATCAAATCGTGTACCAAAAAAAGAGTACGACCTCCCAATCACTTCACTCTACCGTATGGTCACGTCGAAATTGGGCAGCATATAAAAAGGGACATCGTCCAAGACCAATAGTTCATTTGTTACTACAACGACCAAGTGAAAGAAGATGAATCCGTTTAAACAGGCATCATTCAAGTTTGGGGATTGTAAAACAAATGTACCCTCCCCGAGTGTGAAAAGTACTGGATGGATAAGACCCATGCATTGCAACGGAAGTTGTCCGGAAGGAAACTGTAAGTGTCCTTGCGTTTACCATTGTAATTGCGTTACAGAGTGCGATGCTATACCTTACGATTGCAGTGACGCCAGACGCTGTGACCTCAGCGATTCAGCAGGATATCGTGGGAACGTTGCTATGACTACTACCCCAATATCTACCATGAAATGTGATGCTGTGCGTGTCAAACCTGAGGGATGCGAAAGCGGTGCCACACGTTATCGTGGATTCCTAGGAATTTCACCGTACCTGCATCGAACTGAAGTGAGGAGAGTCGAATATTCGTTCCATACGAGTTTGCCTGAATACTGTCACTTTAAAAGTCGATTCCAAACCTTCAAAGATAAATGGCCAAAAAATCTGCCTGGACCAACTCCTGAAGAATTAGCCAGAGCCGGATTTTTCTATTTGGGCAAAGGGGATAAAGTCAAGTGCTTCAGTTGTGGTGTATCCATTTACGAATGGGAACAGAAAGATTCCGCTTACCTGGAACATGCTCGATGGTCTCCGAAATGTCAATATCTACCTTTAGTAGGACCTAGTGATTGGAAGTGACACTACTGCTCCATGTCGTTTAACAAACCTAGACCAGTTTTATAAGCCCTCTCTAAAACATAATACTCAAGGATTACCACACGAATAGCAAGAGAAGATCTACAAGGATGTTTAACAAGGTCTTGCCAAAGAAAAATCTCAATGGGTGACTGTAGAACTTTTGTGTCGTGAAATTCACAAGAGGAAAGTGACAAAAATTAACCAACGTGTCAGATTTCTCTGGATCAAGGGTATTTTTTTTCCACTGTTGCGAATTTGGTACGTTTACATCTGAAGATTTTTTTATCCTTCTTGACCGTTACCCTGAATGGCCGTGGGATGAAATTACACATTATATTAATCACTTTCGCTTTTGGAGGAGATTTGATTCTGTGCAGAATATACACTGATGGTCTTCGACAAAAAAAGAAGTATAAAAGAGAACCACCATGCCACAACCTTTATCACTTGTGATCAAAAAGATTCCGTGGAAGGATATCAATGAGAATATTCACATGGTGAAGGATTACGAATACTTATTGCAAGAACTGTGGCCCATGAATTGGGGTCGACGTGTAGTGTGTGTTTTAGTGACTTGCTTTCTGGGATTTCGTTTACCTGTCGATTCCTTGTGGACACTTTACGATCACTACCTACCAAAAAAGAAAGTATGTTGACTCCTTTAAATGTCCAAGAGAGACTCATTCTGTTAAAAGCCTTACGCTTTCATTTGGATACGTCTCGATCTCTACAGGAAAAAAAGATTCGTCAACTTTTACGTACGGAAGCGGTGTACGAAGATGTGTGTGTAGCTTGTGATTTACACCCTCGTTGGACAGATGTACGTAACTGGAAAGGCTGGCATTTTGAGGCTTGGACAAACGAAGTATCCCATTATGCACAAGCGTTGTGTTCGTAAAATACATCGTCGAGTGAAAAAATTCACTTTTAAACCTATGTTAGTGACAGTACCAGAAGAAGAAGAAGAACATTCTGTCACCCAGTACAATCCTTATGTTCAAGACAGAACTGTCATGGACATTCCCCCACAAAGACCCTTCCGAGAAGTCACCTATGTGACTGTACCCCATGTAGAGACTATAAGAACATTACACTTTACCTCTAGGACACCTTCGTTACCCAAACAATGTTGTACAGTGACTTGTTTATATGCCACTTTGATCGTTTCCATGTGTTTTTTATTCCTTTATTTATCCATTTGGCTTTTATGTATTTTTGTCTTTCGTGTTGTTCTCATTAAACATGCATTGAAATACATGTGTCTTGAAAAAAGTATAAAAACCTCTTGTCTTGTCTGTGTTTGTGTCAATAGTGTCATACCCTACACTACTATGGCTAACTCTGCTATTTCTACTACTCCTTCCTCCTCCACATTCAAAGTCATTGACGAACACTTAGATCATGCTAGTTGGGAAGCCTTGAATCTTCGTCATTCTTTTAACATATTAATTGCTGGACCGAGCGGTTCAGGCAAAACCGAGTTTGTCAAACGTTTGATCGAACATAAACATCATTTGATCGATCGTCCACCTCAACGCATCGTGTGGTGTTACAAAGAGTGGCAATCGGCATACGGCCTTTTACAAGAAAGTCAAGGTGATTCCATTGTGTTTGTAGAAGGTATTCCTAGAGAAGACGATGGGATCGTGTCTGACCCTAGTCAAACTCATTGGGTTATTTTTGACGACATGTTAGGAGAAGACGAAGAAGAAATTAAACTGTGGTTTACGCGTAAAGGGCATCATCGTAATGCCAGTGTCTTTTACATTACACAAAATGTATTTAAACAAAGTAAAGCCCATCGTACCATTAGTCTCAATGCTCATTACGTGGTCTTGTTTAAAAGTCCTCGAGATAAATTACAAGTGCAAGTCTTAGCCAAACAGTTAGGAACACCTTGGCTGACTCATGCGTACGATGATGCCACTCAAACGCCACACGCCTATTTACTCGTGGATTTAAAACCCACCCACCCCGATTATTTGCGATTTCGTACCGATTTGTTTCACGATTGGTGTCAAGATGGAGGATCTGTCGTGTACACGTCCTCGTCTTCGACATAACCATATGAACCACTAAAAAAATCTATAAAAACCTTGGTCACTTTGACCTTGTCTCATACATTGTCAACATGACGTCCCTTCAGTCTCATCTTCCCATCAAATTGATTTGTGCCTTGTACGGTATCAGTCGCGAAAAAAATCCACAAATACGTGCTCACGTCTTAGAAGCCAGTCTCAGAGAAGTCTTACGATGGTTTACGGTGACAGCACGTCAAATACTGCAAGGCATCATTCACAGTCCACATCAAACCAAACGCTTTTTTGACAGAAACAAAGTAGCCTTGACACAACTGGCCAATCCTCGCATCGACACTCAAACCAAAAAGCAAATCATATTGAAACCTGGAGGTAGTGGTTCTCTAGGAGGTGTCATCATTCGTACCCTTTTAAAATGGGATCCCAATACTCCCAAAGTTCACCCCAAGAAAAAAAAACCCAAACGAACCCCTCAGAAAAAGAACAATGGTGCCAAGATCAAAACACAGAAAAAGAAAAGTCCACAGAAAAAAGCGGTCACCCGCAAAAAAGGCACTTCGGCCAGAACGCAACCTTATCTTCGTCAACCACGACCTGAAGAGAAGATCTACAAGGACGTTTGGCAGGGACCGCGTTTCCAGTAGCCTCAGTTGCTTCCACTTGTCCGTTGAGGGTGATGCCATCCAAATCCAATTTGACACACGTTCTTCCTAATTTGATGAAACATTGGAAATCTGCGTCTCCCAAAACGTCTCCTTCACCGGTGACACCCTCGTCCACATTAGCAGCAGTAGCAGCTGCTCACAAAGTACCAGCCCCCAAAGTCAAAGTCCAAGAAAGATCTGGCATGTTAAAGAGTTTACTGGATTTGTCCAAACAAGAACTGTCCCGATTGAGTCCGTTACGAACCCCTTCACGACGTGTGTTACCTGTCATGATGTTGATACGACGCAAAGATAATCAGTGGCGTCGCATTCCAGTATAAAAATATGACTTGAGGACAACAACGGGAATCAGTATTTTCTGTGTCACTTCTGAACACTCAAGGATGCTTCCTCAAAAACGTACACACCACAACCATCGTCATTCTGCTGTTCACAAAGGAAAAGGAAAAAGACAATCTCGTCATCCCACAAAAGGCTTAAAAACCAAACATCGACGTCATTCCCTCCAAAGACATAGTGCTTTAAAGAAAAAGAAGAGTCACCAAAAAAGGAGGATCCTTTGGCAATTTTGGGAAACACATTGTTACCTTTTCGACGAAGCGGTAGTTCCCAAAAAAGTAGATAAAAGAGAGTGTGTACCAAGTCATTGACACCAGTGGTATTGTGAAACGAACAAGCAAAGATGTCACCTTGCAGAAAACATTCTTATTCACCCCACAATGGAAAGAAAAGGAAAGGACGTTTAGCCAAACATCAGCACGTTCGTCGTCAAAGGGTCCAAAAGAAAATATCCGTCCGTCAAAAGAAAAAGATGTTGGTGCAACGCGGAGGACTTGTTTTTACTCCTTATCGTAAATTGTTTCCACATTAAAATCCATACATTTACCAATTTTTTAAGAAAGAGATAAAAGGGTGTGTGTTCCAAGTCATTGACGTCAGTGGTATTGTGGAACGAACAAGCAAACATGTCACCTCGCACAAAACCTTCTTATTCACTCCCCAAGGGAAAGAAGAGGAAAGGACTACCTCCTCGATTAGTCAAACACGGAGACGTGTTGTCCGTCCTGTCCAAAGCCTCTCCACTCATGTGAAAACAAATCATGAAAACGGCCTCCAAAGATGTCATCGATACCGTGTGCGAATGTTGTTTGAATGTCTTGAAAGGCACGATACCTTTGTCTCCACACCAGAAAAAATGTTTAGCCAAACATCGACACGTTCTTCGTCAAATGGTTCAAAAGAAGATACCCATTCGTCAAAAGAAAAAGATGTTGGTGCAACGCGGAGGATTTTTCCCTTTCTTTTTCCTGTGTTGACAGGATTAGCAAAAGCGCGAGTATATTGCCAGGTTTGGTACAAGGGATAGCACGAAGGATCTCTCAAGGTTGATCCTTCCAGAAGATAAAAGCGATCCATGGAGCACCACGATCTCAGACGTAACCTTTGGAAGCCCATGGAAGGACGAAAACTGACTTTAGTCCCTTACAAACGATGGATGGAATACCATCGTTGGCAAGAACAACGTACCCCCCATTTACCATCCAATCCTGATTTGGCCGAAATGTCCCAATTACAACACGAATTGCAATCCTTGATGCATCGCCACGATTTCTCCGAAACCGAAAAATCGCAAAAGTACGGTAAATTTTTGCAACGACTACAACTCTTTCATCGAAAAGCTGTGGAACAAACAGCTCTACCAACTCTGTCCGATTTGAAGGCTCTAATGAATAATCCGTCGCCCTTACCATCTACAGCAGCCAAAACAGACGTCACCCTACCATTACCCAAGGAAGAAGAACCCCATGATCTCTTTCAAACACCCACTGCCACTCCCATTCCAAGTAAGATTGCCGCTTCCTTATTGCCCCCTTCCCCCACTCCCCAACGAGATGAACTCAAAACTTTGGTTAAAAAGATGATGGCCACTCCTCCTTCAACAGAAGTGAAAAAGAAAGAAAGGAAACCAGAAGTGAGAAAAGAAAAGAAGACCAAAGCTATCTCATTACCTCCGCCACCACCACCACCACCACCAGTACCCTCGACGTCAACTCCTGTGGCACATCGGACACGTAAAACCGTTTCAAAACAACCCCCATTTCGTCCCACCTAAAGCAATATCCTCGAAGAGTGGGTCACTTATTAACAAAACCATGGAGAAGGTATTATCCAGCATTTACTACGATCCAGCTCACCCTGCAGGTTACGGAGGTATTCAGAAATTGTATCGTGCTGCAAAAACTCGCCTGAAAAAGCTCCGTTTACCTGCAGTACAACGATGGTTACAAGAACAAGCAACGTACACTTTACACAAACCCATTCGACGAAAATTTCACAGAAGTCGCACTCAAGTGGAAGGCATCGATCATCAATGGCAAGCCGATTGAGCCGATGTCTCTCATTTAGCCACCTACAATCGTGGCTACAAATATTTGTTTTGTGTCATCGACGTCTTTTCTAAATTTGCCTGGGTCGTACCATTGACATCCAAATCGAGCGGAGAGTAAGTACGAGCTTTGAAACTGGTGTTGAAACAAAGTGGTCGTCACCATCTTCGATGGCAAACCGACAAAGGCACCGAATTTCTGAACCAAGCTTTCCAACGAGAATTCAAGAAACGTGACATTCATTTTTTCACCACCGAAAATCCTGAAACCAAAGCTAGTATCGTGGAACTTTTTCAACGTACCTTGAAAGAACGCATGTGGAAATATTTTACGCATCAACACACTCTCAAGTACATCAACGTCTTACCGCACTTAGTTCAAGCCTACAATCAATTTTACCATATAAGTATTGGACGTGCCCCACAAGATGTGACACCTGACAACGAAGTGGTTGTTTTTGAGCATCTGTTTGGTACGTCCAGGACGATGGCTGTCCCCAAGAAAGGTGGAGAAGTGTTAACCCCGGGAGATTGGGTACGCATTGGCAAAACTAAACGCACTTTCCACAAAGGTTACTTACCCAACTGGACCACCGAATTGTTTCGTGTTACTGGACGAGTGCGTGAGCGTTATCCTACCGTCTATAAATTGGAAGACATGAACGGAGAAGTATTAAAAGGAACGTTTTACTTGCCTGAGTTACAACGTGTCACCAAAAAAGAAGACAACGTGTACGACATTGAAAGCATTCTCGAACGAAGAACCCGTAAAGTAGGAAAACGTCGTGTCAAAGAAGTCAAAGTACGTTGGAAAGGATATCCTCCTAGTTTTGATTCTTGGATTGACGCTTCGCATGTCATCGACTATAAAAAAAAGTGACCATCATGCCCTTCAATACAGCTTCAGCAACCACAGTGACTACTCCTTCAACCACTTCATCTCTGCAAGATTTACAAAAGCAAACCTTGTGGGTGTGGTGTGGAGAACGTGTCCCTAAAACACAAATCGTCTTTTGCTGTCAAATCTTTGTGGTGTATTGTGTCATCGGTGCAGCCATTGCTAATTTGAGTCTGCAACAAGGAGACAAGCAATTGTGGACTATTTTACTCAGCAGTTGCATCGGGTATCTTCTTCCCAATCCTTCCCTGAAATACTCTTACAACGGGAACAACAGTAACAATATTGGGAGTCTTGCATCCAACGGCAGTCATTCTCCTGACAGTCACCCTTCCAATCACAATCCTCTTTTAGATACTCCTTTAACCTCGAGTGACTCCTCGGACAGAAGAACATTGGAATTATGAATAACACTATTAACCAATTTTACTTAACGTTACCCAGTGACAGTTCCATGGAGGTGTTTCCTAACAACACATTGTGCTGTTACACTGCTAAATTACCTCAAGCCATGCATTTGGATGAAGATTCTCATTGGGAAGTAGCTTTAGTGGAAATAATACACTCAACACAAATCAAAAACATCATCGAAAATCAAAACACTTTTTCAGTAGAATTGCACGACGAGCAATCGCAAAAAGCCTTAGACGCACGAGGTCACACTAGCCCACCGCATCCCATAACTAATCGGTCCACTTATGTGTTCACCATTCCTGCAGGTTATTATTTTAGTGGTCAACATTTAGTGACTACATTTGCTACCAGGTTCAATGTTGTGTTTGGTAAAGCCCTTAAGTTAGTCAAACAAAGTGTTACCTTTGAGTACCATAAAGTGGCTCGTCGCCTCATGATGAATTTTTCAAAGGATAAAATGATGGCCATTACCTTTTGTCCTGAATTGTATGCTATTTTAGGTGGAGACACAAAGATGTAGGTCAAGAAAAATGAAATACCAGCCGTAACCGGTAACTCGAATTTTGCAAAATATTTTCGATTCCCTGTAGAAATGAACCAACGTCTCAACTTAATGTTTGTGTACTCCGTTGTGGTAGAGATCAACGTGGTAGGACACACCTCTGTACCGTTACTGCGTGTCATTCCTTTCAAAGTGGATACCACTACCGCTGACGAGGAAGGTGGAAAAATACCTATCACGTTCACCGCGAATTTGTACATCCTCATTATTTACCCGTCAGTAAGTCGTATTTCGACAGTGTCAACATTACTATAAAAGGAGAACTAAGACAAAATATTCCATTTACCAAAGGGAAAGTCACAGTGAAACTCCATTTTCAAAAACGATTCTCGAACAACTGAAAATGTGATGTATCCTGTGTACCAAGGAGTCACTCGACAACGAGGACATGGTTTAGGAGATATGTTTAAATCAGCCTTTCGTTCCGTGGTTCCTGTTTTGAAACCGATGGTGACACGAGGATTTCACGCCTTAAAAGATGCTGCATTGACTCACGGCAAAGATTTTCTCCACAATGTTCTCACTGACCAACAAAACCCTAAAGAAGCTTTTTTGAGAGCAGGCAAAAATGTCTTGCTTCAAACGGGTAAAGAGATTTTGGGTCGACGAGAAAGTCCTATAAATGCCTTGAACGGTACCGAGTCTGGCATTCCTGCTTCCCTGAGGACACAGCAAGGACAAGGCAGAAAGCGACGACGAAGGCACCCTTTCAAAAGTCTCCGTACCTCTAAAGTTAGAAAGACGAAGAAACAAAGAACCACTCGAGACTTAGACATTTTTAATTATTAAAAGGAAAAAGCATAGAGACTGAGAGAAAAAAATGATGCACCAAGAATCTTGTGCCTGTTTCAAGTCGGAACTAGATCTCTTTGCCATGCCACCCACGATGATAACCATGCAAGAAGCCCAATGGGTATTTCATCCCGTCTCCTCTTTGACGGATTCAGCTCCCATCGAGTTTGAAATGAAAGGACAACTCGAAGATTACATCTATCTGAACAACAGTCACTTGTATTTGAAAGTGAAAGTGATTAAAACGGCGGACAACAACCCGCCAGATGGCGATGCCCGAGTAGCTCCCGTCAACAATTTCATGCATTCCTTGTTCAGCGAAGTGGATTTGTACATGAATAACAAACTGATCAGCAGTAGCATGGATACTTACCCTTACCGAGCGTACCTCGAAAATCTCTTGACGTACGGAAAAAAGCCAAGAACACTCATTTAGATGCTTGTGTGGTATGAAAGCCTGACACCGCAGGTGAAAAAACGTTTAACAGCACAGTCCAGGTCGCAGACGATGACAATCCTCTCAATAAGGGTTTTGTCGAGCGTCGAAAGAAAATTCTGCAAGGACGTAGTTTAGAACTGTTCGATCGTTTGCATTTGGACATCTGGTTTCAAAAGAAGTATTTGCTGAACGGAGTGGATATTCGCTTAAGACTGAATCGTAGCAGTGCTGCTTTCCATTTGATGGCTCATGCAAAACACTACAAAACCATTATCCAAGAAGCCAGGTTATATGTGCATCGTGTGGAAGTGTTACCTAAAGTGGGAAATGACATCAGTCACATTTTGAGCAGAACGACAGCCAGGTATCCGATACGACGCGTGGAAGTCAAAACTTTCACCATTGCCGCTGGCCTCCGATCTAAGATCGAAGATCATCTGTTCCAAGGACAGTTACCCAAACGTTTATTCACTGGTATCGTCAGCAATGCAGCCCTCAACGGTGCCCACAATGAAAATCCTTTCCAGTTTAAACACTGCGGAGTAAACAAAATCGAAGTCAGTCGCGATGGCAAAACTTTGTGTACCCGACCCTTCGAACCCAATGTTGCCCAGAAGAATTACTTGAGGTCGTACTTGTCACTGTACGAAGCCACAGGACAGTTAGGAACCAACACCAGTCACGGTATTTCCTACGACGATTATGCAGGAGGTTACAAGTTGTGGGCTTTTGATTTCACTCCAGACCAAGGCAGTGACGAGGGCCATTTCCACCCTATAAAATCTGGACAACTGCGTGTGGAACTTCTGTTTGCAGCAGGTCTTGGCGAAACGGTGAATGTCATTCTGTATGCCGAATTCGATAATACCATAGAAATCAACAGTTTGAGAGAAGTCATTCTAGACTATTAGACACTATGGAAAACTCTTGAACCTCTTTGAATAGTGGAGAATCCATGGAAATGGAATGGGAGGTTACAGAGAAAGCAGACAACCAAGACCAAAAAAAAAAGTAGTGATCATGCAGTCCAGATGGCCAGAACAGGAACAACAGTTAGTCACCTCTTTTGCACAACATTTGGAAGATACAATGAGGGACATGATTTAAAAAGATTGTTATGGATGTCAAATCGATCATCCCAGTCCAATTCAACACAATAAATGTATGATGATGAGTCAAGAAGAAAAATTGGACGATTATCTGAACGAAGCTTGGAGTCTCATCTCAGAAGAAGACGTGTTACTTCAGTGGTATAAAGGCTTACGTGATCATTCCTCTCCTCCATTGTTTGCTCGAGAAATTGATCGTATCGAAGCTCTCTTGGCCAAGAGTAAGGAGACGAAGCAAACCAACAGTTACTTGACAGACCGTTTCAAACAAAAAGTCTGGATTGAATTGATAGATTATCATCACCTGTGAAGAAAGGAAAAAAAAAAACAAGGCTACACAACAAAAAATGGATACCTGGGAACTTTATTATCTTTTGAACCGTAGTTCGTACACTGCTTCTTGGAATCCTGTCGTGTGTGCTAAAGATGAACTACTTCATCGCAAACCTCAAGAGAATCAAGCTTATGTCATCAACACAGAAGATAGTCATCTTCCAGGAACTCACTGGGTAGCTGTCTACATTCCTCAAGAGGGTTGTGCGGAGTATTTTGATTCGTATGGATTACCCCCTTTCGAAGATGATATCATTGACTTTATGAGAAGAAATGCCCAGACGACACGATTCAATAATGTGAAATTACAAGGCACAGATTCTATGGTGTGTGGATAATATTGTGTCTATTATCTACATCATCGCAGTTATGGATATTCTTTAGAACATTTAGTGACTTATTTTGATCGTCATTCATCTCGAAACGATGACAAAGTAGATCGATGGATTTGTGACCATTATGGCTATCTGTTGTCTTTAGCTAGGAAACGTAGTGTACATCAATGGCCCAATGACTTCCAGCAGTGGAAATCTCAATTTAATTCACAACGTTGTCAACCATGTGAAAGATAATGTATTAGTGTTATGGAAGAAAAAAATGATTTGTTATTTGAAAAAATGTTTGTTATTTGAAAAAATTGTGTTTTGTGAGTTGTTTTGCTATTTGAAAAAAATATTGGTGAATTTAAAAAAATGTTTTTTATTTGAAAAAATTTTTGTTATTTGAAAAAATTGTGTTTTGTGAGTTGTTTTGTTATTTGAAAAAAAATATTGGTGAATTTAAAAAAAAATGTTTGTTATTTGAAAAAAATGTTTGTTATTTGAAAAAAAATGTTGTGTTTTGAAACCAATGCGTCTGTCGTTTGTTTTACATTTTTATTCACATAGATGCTCTTTGACTTTTCTTTCTATCCCTCACATCAAACTATCCCAACGTTTCCAAACCCTAAACCGAAGAGGGGTGTTTTCTATCGCGTCCGCGCTTGAACCATATAAAGCAGGGATAACCGGATAATTTGGAATATTAAGTGCCATTAGCTTCTTAATTGCATATATAGAATTAAGAAGCTAATGGCACTTAATATTCCAAAATTATCTGGTTAATTTCTAATGACCTTGAAATGGACTTCACAGGAAGAGAGGATTGGAAGAAATGCATAGACAATATTCAAAGGACAATAAATGGAACTGCTGATGCTATCACTGACACCGAGGGAAACGTGGAGGACCAGATTACATAACAGCCCTTCTTAGGGCTACTTAATAGGCTACTTAATGTTCATTGTTGTAATTGTACTGTACCTATCCCCAACCTTTTGTCTCTTCTCGGGAATAGGGTAAAGTGAATGCAGTTGCGAGGAAACAGGCTCTTTCCTATACTAGGAATCGCCTGGATTGGGGCCCGCATATGTGTACAGCCTGGTACATCTCTGTGCTTAACCCAATCATTTCCGCACAAAAGCTGACCGACCCCTCCCACCTCCCTTTCTAAATCTGTCTGTCTGTCTGTATTGTCTGTCGGTTTTCTCTGCTACATGTGAATAGACATTGAATTCTCGCAATATCGATTGGTATGAGAATTCCATTTGACTAACCAAACATAAAATCTCAAATATGACCATTTCGGATCACACCCAACCAAATTCATAACTTAAAACAACCTAACCTGAACAAAACAAATAGTCACTCTGACACCCTAGTATAGGTTTATTGTTTTTTCTAGGGTGAATGTCCCTCTTAAGAAGGAATTTTTGCCAGTAGGATGGTGGCGAACTGTACAGTACACTCTGTACTTAATTAGGGGCATAGTGATAAGTGTTAGGAAATTCTGTAACTTATAAATCTCGATATAATTGCACAGGTGGCTAACACATCATTGGTTTATAGGGCATCCACTAGCACAACTGGACTGAATTTGATACAAAACCAAGGGAGCATTCGGCAGGGTGTGGAATCTGTGGCTTTTGCTGTCTTTGTCTTTGCGTGTTTGGTGTGTGTTGCTACTTCGCGGGTCGTGTTCTTTGGGAGTGCCTTGGGGGCGTCTCGTGTTTCTTCGTGGGTGGGTGTGGGTGTGCGTTTGGCGCTTTCTCTGCGTGTGGGACGGCGAGGAGCCTGACTGGGATCTTTTTCGCCTTTGCCTCTTCCTGCATGTGCCGCATCTAGAAGTTGATAGGGGAGGTGTGGATGGGCCTTATCTACCTGCCCCAGGGCTTACATCTATACCGATAGTTACTAATTAGTAATTCGGTATAACGCCCAAAGTGATAAGTGCATTAGTATGCATATAAATGCCTGGGGGGGGGGGGGGAGTAACGACCTTTCCCCAAGGGAAAATAAATGTCCAGCGATATGCTGGATATAAAAGTAGCCCATTTGACCCTTAGTGGCCGGTGGTTACTATAAAATTCAGATTGATTGATTGACCAGTCTGGCCATCCATTGTTTGACTCATCCTCCCACGAAGATGTGTTCAAGACTAGCTAAGCTTATGTCACTCTGCATCGTATCAGACACAATTCAAAAAGACAAAGAAGAATGGACTGAGAAGTATAGACCTCAGAAGCAGGAGAGAGAGCAGAGAGAACAGCAGCAGCAGCAACAACAACAGCAGCAAGACCCAGACAGAAGTTTTGTCGACTGTCGTATCGACACGAAAGAGTTCTATTTCTCTTTCCGAAGAAGCAGACCCTATCCTGTTGCCAGATGAGGACGCAATCTTAGACGATAAAAGATTGTCATCCTTCCTCGTACACACACAAAAAACAGCCCTTTTCAGGGCTACCCAATATTCTCGAAAAGAATTAATCATTCAATTTGTTAATAGTATGTGAGGAAGTTAGGAAAAATTAAAAGTGAGTCTATAATCACTGTCTCTTTTTACTTTAGTTTGAAGTGAGTCTATAAGCACAACGTATTTTCAAAATAACTTGCTAAATGTATAATTTATGCGAGTAAAGTAAAAAGGTGAGTGAGTGTTTTCTTTGAAGTCCGCGTGTTTTGGTGATGATAGGGATAATGTAAGTTTTTGGATCGTAGGGGGTGTTTTCCATCACGTCCGTGCTTAAGATATATATAAAGAAGCACTCTGTTGTTGCTACTAATATTAATGCTAATTGTTAATTGTTGTGTTGTACTGTCTTGTATTGTTACTATTTCCTACCCTTTGTAACTCTTGGGAATAGGGGAAGGCTAGTGAAACAGTGGGGACACAGGCTCTTTTCCTTATGGAAATCGCCTGGATTGGTGTACACACATGTATACAGCCAGGTATACCTCTGTGCCTACGCATAAGTATACAATTAGGTATACCTCTTTGCATAATCCAATCAGTCTCTCTGGGAAGCTGGTGTAGACCCATTTCTCTCCTATATTTCTAAATTCTATGTCCGTGTCTATGTTATATGTTCATTCAACAAATACAGAATTCTCAAACTCGATTGGTAACAGAGAATTCTATTTGACTGACCATACATCAATATCAAATATGGCATTTTCGGATCACACCCAACCAAATTAACAACTTAAACAATCTACCGAGAACAAACTTGTATAGTCACTCTGACTCAATAGTGTAGGTATTTGTTTTTTTTTCATTAGGGTGAATCTCCCTCTTTAGAAGGGATTTTTGCCGTTAGGATGGTGGCGATTATATAGTACACTATGTACTTACTTAGGGACATAGTGATAAGTGATAGGAAATTCGTAACTTATCTAGCTTGACTCAATTACACAGGTGGCTTACACACAATTGGTATAGGGCATCCATTAGAAAAACTGGAATAATTTGAAATTAATCAAAAAGGGACTGCAACCTCATAGACACATATACATACATTGCACACTCACAGTATGACCCTATTAGAATATATAAGGTAGTCTTAATCCAGGACTATCAGACCCCCGCAACACAATGTTGCAATAGTAATGAAATACAATAAATAACATTAAAAATAAACACAGCACAACATTATAGCACATTCATTTTTAAACATGTCTTATGGGGTTGCAAGTGTAATTAAGGGTGTGGTACTTTCTGAGCTCCTCGGGTTTGTTTGTTTTTGGGTCCGGTTGTGCGTTTGGCCTCCTCTGCTTGCAAGACGATGATGAATTTAATTCCTGAGACCTTTTCCTCCTTTGCCTCTTCCTGACTGCCTACCGACGAAGTTGATGGGGATAGGTGTGGATGTGACTTGCCTACCTGCCCTGGGGCTTCCATTTATACCGATAGTTACTATTTAGTAATTCGGTATAATGCCCAAATTGATAAGTGTATTAATGTACACGTCTCTTAAGTAAATAAATGTTCAGTGATATGCTGAATATAAAAGTTGTCCATATGCCCCTAGTGGGCGGAGACAACTATAAAACACCAATTACCTACCATTCATTCATCCCATTCATTCAGGCGAAGACTGCGGACCAAGTAGGACGGCTTTCTGGAGCTGGTGACCTGGTGACGTCACAGTGATAGTGCGAGAGCATGAATCCCGGGCTTTACAGTTAAGGATGTACATTGTTATGTTATCCCGTCACATCAATGGAAAGAAAAATCAGCTAGTACAGCGGCGGAATATACAGTGGACCCAAAGAAGAAATTTCATAAGTCCCGACTTGCTTCGTGGCAGGAATGGAAACAGCGGGAATACTGTATAGCAGCGACCTCTACTTTCTCGAAGTGAAATCTACATAAGTCCCGAACTTGATTTGCGGCAGGGGATAAAACGGACAGAGAATAGCGGCCACTACTTTCATCAAACTATGAGCTGAAGAAAAATGGCTACTGTAGATGTTGATGTGCTGCCTTATCATGCTGCTGAAACCACATTGCAACCAGCCATGGAAATTTAAGCAATGTGGCGGACCTGGGGCGCGCTGACTGGTGATAGCAAAATATGAGTGAGATTGTCCCACAGGACTGCATGAGGATATAGGATGCTATCACCATGTCAGTGAAATACCACCCTGGATACTCAGAAGTATGATACAATTTCAGCTCTCATACGGAAACAGTCACCACCACCAGGACTACGAGGAAAGCCGTACAATGAAAATATATTTCATTGCCATATGTCTTTGCCTGAATAATAGGGGACTCATTTGGTTACGAGTACCCCTCTTTGACTAACTTTCCGTGGCCCTAAAGAGTTTAATTTGGCCTTATTGGTACCGCCTCCATACAAACTTATAACCAAAACAAACTACCATTGACTACACTTTTATATGTCACTCTGACATTTCAATTTTGAAATTTGTTAGGGACTTATTATATGTACGCTTATGTACTAGTTTTATTCGATGATAGGACTTTAAATAACAATTCTTCAACTTAAATATTTCAGTAATTGCACAGGTGGCTAACACATTATTGGATGTTAAGCTGTCCATTAGTACAACTGGACTGAATTTGACCTTTAGTGTGACCTTGTCGTTTCAGGTGTGGACTGCGTCCTTTGCTGTGCTGTCTTGCTGTTTGCGTGCGCTGGTGTGTGCTGCTGTGTCGACGGCCTCCTGGACCTGGGCCTCTTCCGCCTTTTCCTTGTCCGACTCACCAAATTACTAGCGAAATGAGAAAACATTTTCCCTCGCTACCACTGAATGCTACCGATTGGTTGTTAGGGGTGTGTGTGTGTGGGTACTATTCCTACCCACCCCATGGGCTTACATCTCACCCGATAGTTACTTTTTAGTAATTCGGGAGAACGCCCAATTTAAATTATAGTGCATTTAAGCACTTTAATTCCTGAGAGGGGGAGTAGCGACCCCTCCCCAAGGGACCTTAAATGGCCACCGATATGGTGGCTATAAAAGTTGCCCATATGCCCCTAGTGGGCGGAGGCAACTATAAAACATCAATTTCAGTCAGTCATTCATTCATCGTACATTCAGGCAAGGGCAGCGGACTGAGTAGGACGGCTTATCTGGAGCAGGCGACCTGGTGACGTCACAGTTGTAGTGCGAGAGCATGAATCCCGGGCTTTCACAGTTAAGGATGTTACTGTGATATCATCCCGTCACTGATACAGACAGAAACATCAATTTGTACAGCGGTGGACTATACAGAAACTCGAAATGGATATTTCGTAACTCCCGACCTGGCCTCGTGGCAGAAATAGAAATGGAGGGAAGTATTATAGCGGCAGCGACCTTGACTTCTTGAAGCGGAGACCACGTAACTCCCGAACTTGTTTTTGCGGCAGGGGTTGAAACAGAAAGAAGATAGAGGCCTCTACTTCTACTTAAATACGGATTGAAGAGAAATGGCTGCTATAGATGTTGGTGCTGCTGTATCACGCTTCTGGAACCATATTGCAACATGCCATGGAAATCTAAGCAATATGGCGGACCTGGGGCGCGCTGTCTGGTGATAGCAGAATATGAGTGAGATTGTCCCACAGGACTGCATGAGGATATAAGATGCTATTGCCATGACAGTGAAACACTACCCCAGATACCCAGAAGTGTGATAGAAATCCAGCTATCATACGGATATAGACGTCACCACCGGACTACGAAGAAAGCTGTACAATGAAAAGATTTTCATTGCCATTTCCTTTGCCTGAATAATAGGGGACTCATTTGGTTACGAGTACCCCTCTTTGAACAACTTTCCGTGGCCCTAAAAAGACTAATTAGACCTTATTGGTATCGCCTCCTACAAAATTCAAGACCAAAATTACCTACCATTGACTACACTATTATATGTCGCTTAGACATTTTTTAATTTTCTAAAATTGATAGGGACTTATTATATGTACACTTATGTACTAGTTTATTTTAAACAGTAGGACAGTAAATAACAATTCTTCAACTTTAATATTTGAGTAATTGCACAGGCTAACACATTATTGGATGTTAGGCTGTCCATTAGTATAACTGGACTGAATTTGACCTTTAGTATGACCTTGTCGTTTCAGGTGTGGACTGCGTCCTTTGCTGTGCTGTTTGCGTGCTCTGGAGTGTGCTGCTGTGTCGACGCCCTCCTGGACCTGGGCCTTTTCCTCCTTTTCCGCTGCCGACTCATCAAAATTACTAGCGAAATGAGAAAGCATTTTCCCTCGCTACCAGCGAATACTTCCGATTGGTTGATAAGGGTGGGTGTGTGTGGGTACTATTCCTACCCACCCCATGGGCTTTCATTTCTCCCGATAGTTACTTTTTAGTAATTCGGGAGAAAGCCCAATATTAATTTATAGTGCATTTAAGCACTTTAATTCCTGAAAGGGGGGGGGGGAGTAGCGACCCCTCCCCAAGGGACCTAAAATGGCCACCGATATGGTGGCTATAAAGGTTGCCCATATGTCTCTAGTAGACGGCGGCAACCTTAAAACTCCAACTTCAGTCAGTCACTGCTCCCATCCTCCAACTCTTCAGACTACCAGTCAGCAAGCAAGCAAGCAAGCAAGACGGCCCACATTGCACACCGCAAGCCTTCCCAACCAGCTAACAGTAAGGAATACACTACCACGCATAATCTATCCTTGAGGTAGGAATTTTTTCACTAAGCCTTCGGGCATATAAATCAGTGCTGTTTAAAACTTCTGACTATCTCTCGCTTTAACGTACTAAAATCTAACACTCTACAATTGTCTATTATTTCCGCAAACAGGTCCTAGGCAAAACAAACTAGGAAATACCTGGATTGAATCCGCACAAGAAATCTAACTAGATCTCCACTGTGCGATTTTCAATTGAACGAAATAAAGCTACCAATTGACCATCTACTACCTTTTTAACATACCTCCATGCTAACCGGACTCGCACCTTCACCCCAAACATGGATAGGCAAGCTACTTTGAAATCGGCTATGTCCAAAAGAAATAGACAACCGTGGCAAACCACAAAACGTAAGAAGCTAGAAGCCAAAATGGCCGCCATGCAACACATTGGCATGAATAGCATTAATAACAACGTCATATCGCCAATTTACATAGGGAGCTTACCTATAGGACCTTCAGACATACACAGGGAATTGAGCTAGACCAATTTAAATTGCTCCACGATAGGGTACAACTGTAACACAATCAGTTCACCCATTCTCACCTCCTCCCCTGATCTAATCAGACAACAAGCGGCACTTCTGTCGCCAAACTCTCCAATACAATTTCAAATACCAGGCGAAACGTTGGGGGAAGTAGCGATGGACACAACACTACCCTCGAATCACTCGTATTTGGAAAAGTACTGCCAAATTAGGGATCACAACATTAATCCACCCCATTATCTACAGTTAGCTCAATCACCAGTTAAAAAACCGTTTGGACCGATTATCATTAACACAACTCACAGTACTTCGGGTCTAGGACTAGGGCAGTACGATTTAACAGTAAATGCTCTAAATGAATCACAGTCTGACCTAACCAACCAAAACTCAGGACACAACCTACCATCGGCCCCAAATCAGAACCCTACAAGCCCCAAAACTGCTGCAACCAACCAAAAGCAGGGTACTTTACCCAATAGCACAACAAATGTAACCCAAATCTCCAAAAACAACAAAGACCAGCCAACCAACCAGAACATCGCTACTAAAAAGGTTTCGGAACCTACACGTAATCATAAACAACCCGACGAACCAACTACCAATCAAAAACAGGCTACTAAACCTGCTGCGCCTGCATAACTCACTAACCAAAAAACCAAACGCAATCAGCATAACCAAAGCAATGAATCCATGCTAGGTAGGAACATCAGGCAAACTCCGGATTCAATTAAAAATCAAGCAGGCAAGATAGAACAAAAACAACAGGTTCATAAGACAAATAACAAGCAGGGTAAAATAAACAGCAGTCAAACACCCGGCCCCTCCAAACCCCTCACTGTTGCGGACTTAATTTACGACAGCCCCAAAGGCGGTAAACCACAACCAGTCACCACCACCACCACTACCAAAAGACAAATAAACCCGTGGGATGGCCAGGGCAAAGGTAAACGACCCATGTACACCAAAAAAGACGCAACAAAAACGCCTGTTAAAACAGCTCCCCTAGCGACGGAAAAATCTAACCCAAAATATCAATACCACCCTATGACACACACCATCTACATAACCAGCCACTCATCTCAACTACTCAACCTTAGTTTAAACAGCATCACCAACGCACTGCTCAAAGTCCACGGGGGTGAATTTAAAGTCGTAAGACCCAACACAAACTATATCATTGTTCGATGTAGTACACAGGCCCAAATAGCGAAATACCTAGAAATTGAAATACTATGCAACGTAAAAGTTAAGGTCACATTACATAGGCAAGTTGGGGAGAAAGCTCTAAACCCCACCCACACCACCGGGTTACAAGGTAATACAAATCTTAATACCACCGACAAGGCGCAGATTAACAACCAAAAATCAGACAAGTTAGACACCGCTTGCCATAACAGCAACAACGGCAACCAAAGAACCAGTACCCAGCCTAAAGTGACATTCAAAAAAGTAATAAAACTACCAAGAAACTGCATACACATGGATAACACTACTCTAACCGAATACATCAAATTAGGTGGCACACACATCATCAAGGCATATAAGCTCAAATCAAACAACAGTGAAAACCACTTAGCTGTCCTTGAATCTGCAACACCACTGCAACCCCTGATCCGGCTCAGTCCTTCAGGACCATGGCTCAGACTCGAGCCCTATGTTAACAAACCCAGATTCTGCACCAACTGTCAGCACTGGGGACACTTTGCCTCCAGTTGCAGATACGAAACAGTCTGTAGGCAGTGCGGGGGGTACCATAAGGGGGAGTGTAGGAGAAACCCTAAATGTGCCAACTGCCGGAGACCGCACTTAGCCAAGTCCCAGGAGTGTCCCTTCATGATAAAAGAATACAACACAATAGAAATCATGAATGCTCAAAACATCCCCTACCACCTGGCAAAAAACTGGCACCAACCTCCAAACTCAACCACTTAGTAGGGAGAGGGGAAGGGGGAGGGAAAACCAACAAACAGGCCAATACGTCCAAAACAGACAAAAGCACGCAAACAACCCTACACCCACCTGATAAACGAACACCAACCAACTTACCCAAATTAGATGATTATCTAGAGACAGCTCTAAACGACATAAAACAAAGCATAATTAACAACAACCTCATTAGTATGCAACAACTCAAACTAATTGAAACACAAATAAAAGAACTAAAACAAAACTAAAACAAAAACAGCAGGAGCTACCAACATATTAACGACCGAAATCACTATGAACCACAGGGGAAGCAACATTACAATATGGCAGTGGAATGCCAGAGGATTGCTGGGAAACATAAACGAACTAAAAATCAAAATACAAAATTCAATAATCAAACCTGACATCCTCTGCATCCAGGAGACGAAACTATCAGACAAAACCAAGCGATTACCTACCATACCCGGTTACGCCCCAGGGCAATTCCAACACAGAACAAATGGACAAGGAGGGGGATTAGTCATATACACAAATGAGCGGCTCCCCAACACCACACCAGTTAATCAAACCATCAACAATAACCATACCGAGATGCAGTCCATCATAATAGATATTGGTAACACATCAATTCAAATAGTTAATTTCTATGACCCAGGGGGAAATTGTGCCGATATTAACTTAGACACATATAGGAACATCAACACCTTAAGACGGGTTGAGCGGATAGTTATATGTGGCGACTTTAATGCACACAATGCAAAATGGGGAGACGATAGAACGGACAAAAGAGGCAGGTTGGTAGAAAACTGGGTAGTCGAATCTAACTTGACCATATTAAACGATGGCGCTAAGACACGACTCAATCCTATCGACGGTAGCATGACCTCCATCGATCTCACCATGTGCACCCCAGCATTAGCTCAGGTGACCAGTTGGCGAGTGGACCAAGCTGATTCCATGGGCAGCGATCACTTCCCTGTAATAACCACGCTACAGATGACAGTCCAATATAACCCACTAAACTTAAACCCAAAATGGAATTACAAAAAAGCAGATTGGCTCACTTTCCAAACACAACTAGCCTCAATTGACGTAACAAACATGGAGGGGGAAAACGTAGAGAAACATTACGACCAGCTAATTAACACAATCAGGACAGCAGCAACCGACAACATACTCAAAACCAAACGTAAAATAAATATGCAACCCATACCTTGGTGGAACGACCATTGCAAAGAGGCACACAAGGCCAAAAAAACAGCACTCTGTAGATTTAGGAAAACTAAGAACTCGAGTGATTTCCAAACATATAAAAATAAAGAAAAGCACCTAAAAACAGTAATTAAACAAGCCAAAGAACAAACCTGGCGTGATTACTGCTCTTCTATCGACATCAAAACCAGTTCAAAACAAGTCTGGGACAAGATCAAACAAATTCAAGGGAAAACTAGCAACACAATCCCTAAACTCTCAGGAGCCATCTCTAACGAACAAAAGGTAGCAAAACTAGCTCAGCATTTTTCTGACATGAGCAGCAACACAAACCATACAATTGAATTTCAAAATCATCGGCACTTAGCTGAAAATAAAACAAAATTCTTTATAGACCAAGGCCCCACCGACACACCACTAAACAAGGAAATCACAGAATACGAATGGGATACAGCCCTAAACTCTAAAACTGAGACTTCACCAGGTGAAGACCAAATAGGCTACACTATCTACAAACATATCCCACCCAACATTAAAAAATCGGTATTAAACTTGCTAAACAAAATATGGACTACAGGACAACTCCCACATAAATGGAAAACCGCAATAGTGGTCCCGATTCTAAAGCAGGGCAAGGACCCCAATATTATTAACTCTTATAGACCAATCTCCCTCACCAACAATATATGCAAACTTATGGAAACCATACTGGTAAACAGGCTAAAATATCACCTTGAGAGCAACCAGCGCCTATCGCACAATCAATGTGGTTTCAGAAACAACAGATCCACCACGGATCAACTAATTCGGTTAGAAACCGCCATTAAAAATGCCTTTCACGCTAAGAAAAAGGCCGACAGAAACTTAGTAGCGGTTTTTCTTGACCTTGAAAAAGCTTTTGACCTCGTCTGGACAAAAGGCCTCATAGCCAAACTAAACCACTATGGCATCACCGGACGTATGTTCAAATTCATTGAAAACTTTCTTACGGACAGGAAAATTATAACCAGAATAGGGGACACCCATTCAGAACCACACACCCTGGAAAATGGCACTCCACAGGGCAGTGTACTCAGTCCCACCCTATTCAATATCATGATTAACGACCTTGACAAAAACCTAACCTCGAACCTAATGGAGAGCTCACAATTTGCTGATGACAGTGGCCTATGGAGAGCAGGCAACCCCTCCCACCACAAAACCATTATGGATATACAAAAGAGCCTGGATAACATAGGGAATTGGGCTAATAAATGGGGGTTTAAATTGTCCAACGAGAAAACTGTTGCGGTTCTCTTCTCCCCAATTGGGAAAAAACATACAGAATACCCCAAGCTAACAATTCAGAGTAAGGAAATAAAATTTGTACCAGCGGTCAAATTCCTAGGTATGTTTTACGACAGACATCTAAATTGGAGCCATCATATAAATGAATTAGTCAAAAGATGCCAAATAGACCTTAACCTTCTTAAAAACCTAAAAGGCACCACCTGGGGATCCAACCAGGAAACACTCCTAACCCTGTACAGAGCCTTAATAAGATCCAAATTAGACTATGGGTGTCAGGTATACTACTCAGCCCAAAAAAACACTTAAAAAAATTAGACAAAATTCAAAGGCAAGCGCTCGCACTATGCACTAACACTTTACCATCCACTTCCCTCGCCGAACTACAAATCTTAACGGGAGAACTCCCTCTACATCTTAGGCGACAGGAACTAATATTGAGGCACGCTGCGAGAATATCAATACATCCAACAACGCACCCCACCCGTGTTGCCATCAATAACTAACTGAACAACTCCCTATCAAAGATCTAATAACGGAACAAATCACCTACTACGACTCAGAACCTTGGGACTGTAGTAAAATAAACGTCAACACCACCATAGCACTACAGGGAAACAAGCAAGGGCAAGAACTCGCCCTTAAATCCCAAGTTATTGAGGAAATTAATCACAAATACGCGCAATACACTAAAATATACACAGATGGCGCAAAAACAGCTAACCCACCACGAGCAGCCGCCGCATATGTCATCCCTGAGCTAAATATCCAATTCGGCAAAAGACTACCTAACCACTGTTCCATCTATACGGCAGAATTCTGGGCCATACTAGAAGCGCTAAAATGGGCCCAAACCAACCAAATTGAAAAAACAGTCATAATTAGCGACTCTCTTAGCACTTTGACATCCATTGAAAATAACAACACAGCCTCCAGAGGGAACTTCCTAAGACAAGCAAATAAAATCATTAAAGATATTAACAAAAATAATAAACAAATTGAGTTTATGTGGGTTCCCTCCCATATAAACATCAGAGGTAACGACCTCGCAGATCAAACAGCGAAACAAAAATTGTCTGAAAACGAACAAATACACCTAGATTACAGTACTCAAGAACTATATGGCTTTATTTCAAGTCTAATCGACCAAAAATGGCAAGACGGGTGGAATGCCTCTACCCAGGGAAGAAGGTTTTTCAATATCATTAACAAAACCTGGCGAAATCGCAAAAGTCCTCAACTCAAGTCTAAGGAGCAAATAACTATAAATCGGCTATTGACAAGGAAAACAAAATTGGCCAACAGTTTCGGCAAATACCTCGGCCCATTCCCAAATAACCCAAATTGTTATCACTGCAAAGTCCCTGAAGACTTACCACACATTATAAACGACTGCACGAAATTGAGAAAAGAAAGAAAGGAACTAATATTAAAACAGGCGGAAATCGGATCCCCTCATACATACCCGGAAATATTCCAAAACGCAAACAATAATATCGAAACAACATACCGGAATATCATACAATATCTTAAAGACACAGGCCTTCTCAACAAAATATAACACCAGTAACTAATACAAGAAGGATAACCTATACATACACATACACTTAAAATATACCAAACAAACCCATCCCCCACCCCTATAATATCATCTCTCTTAACATATGGCCTCTGCTTGACTAACAACATCTTCTCTCTTTTCCCTTCCTACTCCCACTTACTGGAACCAGGGAAAAAAAATATATATACATATATCACACACAACAATAACAACAACAAACAAACGCAAACAACAACAACAGTAAACAAACAACAACACACATCAACAAACAAGAACAACAAAAACAATAACAACAACCAACAAAACAATACAATCAACAACAACAAACAACATTTTTATACAAAAAAAAAAAAAAAAAAAAAAAAAAAAAAAAAAAAAAAACCTGGTTCCATTCTCGACCTTCTAATTAAACAGCACTGATCATTCAAAATTAAAATATATGGCGATGTATAGACCTAGCCTAGCCTGGAGTCAAGTAGCACCGACCTATGACATCAGAAACGTCAGAAGCATCCTCCATACAAGAACCAGCCCAGACGGCCAAGAACCAACCTAGACGGCCAGAATATCAGTAGTGTTCCATGATCACATTAATGCCCTGGGAGGTGGCACAATTCCGTCCCAGTGGATAATCCAAGAAGTGTGCGGTGCACACATTAACCGGTGGTACATGTACCAAGGTACGAACACCACCAAAAACCCAAGAGAACAGAACAGAACAGAACTGCACCCACAGGCTAAAATTAATACATGGCAAAAATATTGTAGCATCTTAGATTATAAAACTAATTCAAAACAAGTCTGGGATAAAATTAGAATAATTAGGGGTAAACATACTAATAATACGCCTAAAATAAATAATACCAGTAATCATAAAGAGCAAGCTGACTCATTAGCAATACACTTTCAAGCTATGAGCAGTAATACAAATCACACAAAGAAATTTCAGGAACATAGAAATAAAGTTGAAAAAGAATATAAACATACATTTACAGATTTAGGGACTAAAAACTCTTATTTAAATAATGAAATTACTATTAATGAATGGTATCAAGCCCTTAAAACTAAAAAAGACACCTCACCTGGAGAGGATACAATAGGGTATTCAATTTACAAAAAATTACCTATTAACTTTATACAAATAATATTAAATATGTATAATAAGATTTGGGAGACTGGAAACCTCTCCATAAAATGGAAAACAGCAGTAGTTATCCCAATATTAAAACCAAATAAAGATAGAAATGATGTTAATTCATATAGGCCTATTTCCCTTACAAATAACATATGTACAATTATGGAAATTATTATCAATAATAGGCTTAAATATCATTTAGAAACCAATAATCTAATATCTAACAATCAATGTGGTTTTCGTAATAATAGATCTACTATAGATCAATTAATTAAATTAGAATCTGCCATTAAACTTGCTTTCAATAACCATCAACGTAAAAACAGGAACCTTATTGCTGTCTTTTTAGATATGGAAAAAGCATTCGATCTGGTTTGGACTAAGGGATTATTAACTAAATTAAACCAATATGGTATAACTGGCAATATATATAATTTCATAAATAACTTTCTAATTGATCGTAAAATTATTACTAGGGTAGGAACAACTTATTCTGAAAAGTACAGTTTAGAAAATGGTACCCCTCAAGGGAGTGTACTCAGCCCTACCCTATTTAATATTATGATAAATGACTTGGATAAAAACTTAGCTACTCTGCAAGTTGGACTTTCACAATTTGCTGATGATAGTGCCCTATGGCGAGCAGGTGACCCATCAAATCAAAATCATATTGCTGAAATACAAAACAGTTTAGATAATATAGGCAACTGGGCTGATAAATGGGGATTTAAATTTTCACACCAAAAAACAGTAGCTGTACTATTTATCCCTTATAAACATAATATAATATATCCGAAACTCACCTTACAAAATCAAGATATAACATTTGTAAAGGTAGTTAAATTTTTAGGAATGTAATTTGACCAACACATGAAATGGTCATATCATATTACAGACCTAATTAGAAGGTGTAATTTAGACCTTAATCTAATTAAAAGTATCCAAGGTACACATTGGGGTGCCTGTCAAAAAACAATAATTACCTTATATAGATCACTTATTCGATCTAAAATTGAGTATGGGTGTCAGATTTATGCCACGGCATCATCAACACTACTCAATAAAATTACACAAGTACAACGAAAAGCCCTCCTTATAGCAACTGGGGCATTGCCATCTACATCCACAGAGGAATTACAGGTCTTGGCAGGTGAACTTCCACTTCATTTGAGAAGACAAGAAGTCATGTTGAGATATGTCGCTCGTTTGTCAACTCATAAGGAAACTCACCCCACATTACAAATTATCAAAAAATGCAATAAACCACTAATAAAAAGAGGTAAATATTCTAACTCCTTTGGTAAACAAATAAATAATATAAAAACCAAACTCCCTGTGGATATATTTCAAGTACAAAAAATCAAACCTCCAATTATAATTCCCTGGAGACTAAATTATATACATGTAGATCTCTCCTTACTAAATCAGGGTAATAAAATGCAGAACCCACATTTTTTGAAAATGATTGTAAATGAAAAGATAAAAAATAAATATAAAAACCATTTAAAAATTTATACTGATGGTTCTAAAACAATTGATCCTGCACGAACAGCAGCAGCATGGGTCATACCTAATTTACAAATAAATGAAGGCAAACGCTTACCAGACTATTGTTCCATATATAGTGTTGAATTTTGGGCTAAACTGCAAGCCCTGATGTGGATTCAACAAAATAAACCATCAAAAGCTCTAATTGTCAGTGACTCGCTTAGTGTCCTAAAAACTATTAATAATAATAACTCTGATAGTAGGAAAATCTTTCTTTATCAACTACAATATCAAATAACTAAACTCAAAACACAAAATATCATAGTAGATTTTCTATGGGTACCTTCACACATAGATATAAAGGGAAATGAAGTAGCTGATCAATTGGCTAATAACAAACTAAATGAACTACATTATGACCCATTACAGTATAGCCATACTGAAATATATAGACTAATACATGAAATGATAAATAATATATGGCAAAATACCTGGAGCTTATCCAATTAAGGGAGAGTACTACATAACGTTATCAAAACTGTTAAAAGAACAGCAACAATACTAGGCAATACGAGGAGGGAACAAATTAAAATGAATAGGATAATGATAGGAAAAACAAAGCTGGCTAACAGCTTTGGTAAATACATAGGACCATTCCCCCATAACATTAACTGCTTTAAATGTAAACAACCAGAAGATCTAGACCATATATTCAATAAATGTATAGGTAATATTATACATAGAAACACACTTAAAAAAAAAAAAAAATTAGGGAACTCAATAAGTATATATCCAAATATACTTAATTTAACCAAACCTAATATACAATTAACTGCAAAAAACATAATTGATTTCCTTATTAATTCAAACTTAATTGATAAAATATAACATTAACATAGGATACTATATATCAAATAATAACCACAAAATTGATAATAAAGTAAAATATAACAAAACATAACTTAGATTACTGAATTGGGCTGAGACTCGGGGGGGGGGGGTTGGTGAGAGGGGGGGGGACATTGGTAATTGGTCTATATGATCATACGCAACTTGCGAGCCAATGTTGACCTATAATTATTAATCCACAGAGTTTCACTCACAATCTTTTATTTTAGGAATAATAACTAGTTTATTAGATTACTGGGTTGGATTGAGGCTCTGGGGGATTGGTGAGAGGGGGGACTTTGGTATGTGGTCTATGATCACACGCAATTTGCGAGCCAAAGTTGACACATTATTATCAATTCACAGAGCTTCACACCTTTCTACCCTCATAATAATCACATTATTATTAATATTATAAATATTAAAATAAATGTAGTTATAACCAGTCCATTAATAATTAAGTTTCACACTAGCCTGTGACTCTGTTGGAGTTGTGATATGAGTGGGTGTAGATATTGACTTCATATTGAACGTCCACGCAACTGCGAGTTTACGCTCACTCATGATCATGATTCTGACAGATTACCGCTATACAGTTTATATTGGAACTCTAAGTGTAGTCTGGGAAAACCTTCATAATAACACCCTGCTTTCCAAACTCTTTCCTGTCAGAATAAAAGCTAATGGCACTTAATATTCAAAATTGTTCGATAACAACCTTGAACTGGACTTCAATGAAAGTGACAATTGCATGGACAATATTCAAAGGATAACAAATGGAGCCATTGATGCTATCACTAACAACAAGGGAAACGTGGAGGACCAGACTACAGATCAGCCCTTCTCAGGGCTACTTGATGTTCAGCCCTTCTTAGGGCTACTTAATGTTCAGCCCTTCTTAGGGCTACTTAATGTTAATTGTTATAATTGTGTTGTACTGTTGTAATTGTGATGTACTGTTACTATTTTCCACCCCTTGTGTCTCTTGGGAATAGGGGAAGGCTAGTGAAACAGTGGGGACACAGGCTCTTTTCTATATAGAAATCGCCTGGATTGGTGTACGCACATGTATACAGCCTGGTACACCTCTGTGCCTAATCCAATCAGTTCCTCTGGGAAGCTGGTGTTGACTCATTTCCCCTGTCTGTTTGTTATTGCTGTAACTGTGTTGTACTGTAACTATTTCCCACCCTTTTGTACCTCTTGGGAATAGGGGAGGACTAGTGGAACGGTGGGGACACAGGCTTTTCTTCTATAGGAATAGCCTGGATTGGTGACACACACGTGTACAGCCCAGTACACCTCTGTTCATAATCCAATCAGTCTCTCAGGGAAGCTGTTGTTGACCCATTTCTCACTTACCTTTCTGAATCTTATGTCTCGGTTTCTTGTTACATGTTCTCACTCATTGAATTCTCATAATCTCGATTGGTACGAGAATTCCATTTGATTAACCAAACATCGAATCTCAAATATGACCATATTGGAACACACCCAACTAAATTCATAACTTCAAACAACCTAACCTGAACAACTTGCATAGTCACTCTGACACCTTAGCATAGGTATTTTGTTTTTTCATAGGGTGAATTTCCCTCGAAAGAAGGGATTTTCACCGGCCAAAGGATGGTGGTGACTTATATAGTACACTTTGTACTTACTTAGAGACATAGTGATAAGTGTTAGAAAATTTTGTAACTTATATATTTTGACAAAATTGCACAGGTGGCTTACACATGATTGGTGTAGTAGGGCTTCCACTAGTATAACTGGATTAAAATTGAAACAAGTCAAAGGGACTGCAACCCCATGGACAACACACGCACACACCTACATATATGACCCTATTAGAAAATATAAGGTAGTCTTAACCCAGGACTATCAGGCCCCCGCAACACAATATTGCAATAATAATGAAACATAATAAATAACACCAAACTAATCCACAACACAACATACTATAGCACTTCCGCTTTGGCACATGTCCTATGGGGTTGTATATTAGCAAATAATACCTAGGGTGTGGACGCCTCGTGTTTCTTTGTTGGGGGCCGGGTGTACGTTTTTTGCTGCCGCCTCTGCGTGTGGGACGACGATGAATTAGCTGAATTATCTTCCGGGATCCTTTCCTCCTTTGCCTCTTCCTGCTGACCTGCCGATGAAGTTGATGGGAGTAGGTGTGGATGTGTCTTGCCTACCTAACTCAGGGCTTCCATTTATATCGATAGTTACTTATTAGTAATTCGGTATAACGCCCCAAATGATAAGTGTATTTTTACACATATGGTAAAGGTAAATAAATGTTCAGTGATATGCTGAATATAAAAGTTGTCCAAATGTCCCTACGTGGACGGTGATAACTTTAAAAATACAACTTGCTTGCTTGCACTGGACCCAGCAGCATTCAGTCTTCTCAGACGTTCAGAAGTTCAGACGTATAGTGTTGAGCGAGCGAGCGATAATACATGTCTGTGAATACTACTCACTGTAACATGTCAAGAGTTACAAGATCGCAGGTAAAAATGACCACAAATCGCCATGCGATTAGAAAAGCCAACAAAATTATCTCAATGGCCAAAGGAGTTAGTCCCTTACAACCACAGAGCTTGACTCCAACTGATGCGAAGGATCCTAGTAACAAAATTACAACGCCCTTCGTCAAGGTCATGGGATTTCTTACACCATTTCCCACAACAAAGCTCATAATTGAGCGCAAGCTGGATGTAATATCTCTCAATCCGGATGTAATATCTCTCAACCCGGATGAAATATCTCTCATGCCGGGAATAACATCCAATAGCAGTAACAACGAGACTACTCCAAGCAGGAACATACTAACACCGGCAACAACTAGTACAACAAGTACAACAAAGACAACTACAACAACAACAACAACGTCCCTTAACAATGCCACAAGCGTATTGGAGATTCGTAACGAATCGTCAGACCAAAAGAGACCACTTCAACTTACTCTCAAGCAGGAGATAGAGGATTTAGAGAAATTTACGGGATCAAGCAACGAACATCTAGAAAGAACGGACCTTCTAGATAACATTAACAATGCAACAAATGCCAATGATAGAAACAACATCAAGAAAGAAAGCGACAATGATGTGACAGAGATCAAAACTTCTAACGGATCAACAACAACCACAACAACAATAGGCATAGAAGTGATAACAGATGAAGAAAACAAATCTAACTTTACCACACTACTTAAGTGCCTATCACCACTACCAACATCATCTTCAACAACGGCATCATCACAGGCCAAAACTACAACACACAAAGAAAAACACAAACTATCAACTTATACCTTGAACCAAATAGAAGCAACGGCATACCTCTCAAGTCAGATGACCGGCCCCGCGAAGAGTCCTACCATGAAAGACCTTACCTACAACACACCGAAGAAAAGCGGGACAGAGAGTGACAATGACAAATCAACTAATAACACGAATCAAATAAAAGCACCCAAACTCACTCTCAATCAGGAGATAGAGGACCTAATGGACTTAATGGGATCAAATTATGTCATTAACGAACATCTGGAAGGAACGGACCTACTAGATATCATTAACAATGCATCCAATACCAACGATTTCGACGATTGCGACAGCATCAAGAAAAACATCGACAATGAGGAAACAGATGAGGATAACAACTCCTCCTTTACCACACCACCTAAGTGCATATCTCCATTGTCGCTATCATCTCCAACAACGACACTCCCACAGGAAAATACCTCTCCATTCATAGAAAATTACAAATATTCAACTAATAACTAGAATCCAACAAAAACAACGAAAGCAACAACATATCACTCAAGTCAGTTACCCGGCCACTCGAAGAACCTCACCATGGCACTTTGGCACAAGTAGCCAAATTTATGGAACTGGAAAATATTGGTGAAGTCAACATCCAAGTGACTAGACACCAATCGTTAGGGAAAAAAACCAACAAAGTGAGCACAGCAACAGCAAGCATCCCAAAAATGACTGAACCTGAATACAAGCCAGAAGCCATAAGCTATACACAAAATAAAAAGAGAGAGGAAGGGATGAGTGACAATCAAGAACAGAAACCACCAAATAACAGTACTGGGATAAGGAAAATCATTCAATTACACCCCAAATATAACTCACTCACCAACAAGGAAATAACAGAAGAACTAAAAAACCAAGGAGCAATGATTTCAAAGGCATACAGAATGAAA
The DNA here is from genome assembly GCA_029339505.1 of Unio delphinus. Lineage (NCBI taxonomy): Eukaryota > Metazoa > Mollusca > Bivalvia > Unionida > Unionidae > Unio > Unio delphinus. The sequence goes on from JAQISU010001236.1 coordinate 23,377,986, forward strand.
TCTAGCAATGAGCACACCTCAAATAAAATCCTACTGGAATTCAAAACTAAAGAACCTCTACTTGTCCAATTTGATGGCTACATCCAAATTTTTATGGATTACACAAAGTCAGATTCTGCAGCAAATGTAAAGCATGGGGACGTTACACAAGGAGCTGCAAAAAGAGAATAAGATGTGAAAAATGCGGTGGCAGCCACACTAATGATTGCACATTTATTGGACTCAAATGTGCTAACTGTAGAGGACCCCACAGCCCAAAAGACATAGAGTGTAGCTACTACATCAAGGAGAAGGAAACAATAAAACTAATGGATGAGAAACACCTAAGTTACCATGAAGCAAAACAGCAAATATCAACTAATAGATAAAAAAAATAGCAAACAACTGCATTTGAGTAAAAATGAAACAACTCAACAATCAACTCGACACAGCCAAGAAGAAAGTAGGCAGACACCAGGAAGGAAATCAAATCCTAATCACCAGACCAAGAACAAAGCCGACATATACAGAATGATAACAGAGACTAGAGAAGAAGCTAAAATACAAGCATCAGGAAATCCAAACCATTCCAAGAAAAATTAAAGAAAACCCAATAGCAGGATAATAAACAGAAACATTGCAAGCAACAAGGGCAACAATCTAAACAATGCGAGTATCACGGGAATCCACACAAACAATACAAACAATACAGATGATAGAGATAATTCCATAATAAACGAAAGTAACGGACTCAGTAACTTTCCGAAACATGGAATAGAAAATTTTCCTAGCATAACCATTCTCAAGTATATAAAGGGCCTTATTGATGGGATACTAATAATCTCACATGATAATGTAATCCCCAGTGTACTTTACTTCCAACTGCTAACTGAAGTACTAGAAAAACACCTTGAAAAAACAAATAGTTAACCTAATTTAATATATATACATATATATTATAAATAAGGAGAACTATTGCAATGGGTAGATCAACCAGATAAAAACTAGTAATTTGGCAATGGAATAGTAGAGGCTTATTTTGCAACAAATCCGAATTACAAATTAAAATTCAAAATTCCAAAATTAAACCAGACATCCTTTGTATCCAAGAAACCTTCCTAAAAACAGATTCCCAATACATCCCAAAATTCCCAGGTTACTCAATTCGGGAATTCATAAACAGAGAAAATGGGCAAAAAGGAGGGGGACTAGCAATCTTCGTTAACGACCTGTTACCAAACACAACTTTCGGAGAAAACTCACACAGCCTAAAAGACCCAAAAGTCCCATCAAGCCAAAATCCAGTTGAACACCAATCAGTCATAATTACAACAGGATCATTATCTTTCACAATATTTAATATCTACGACCCAGGAAAATACCATCCAGCAACAGAAACAAACTACCAAAATTTAGGGTGTAATGGTGACTTCATCATCTGTGGAGATTTTAATGCCCACAATTAGATGTGGGGAGGAAACATCGGGACAAAAGAGGAGCACTGATAGAAAAATGGATGCGGAAAAAGAACTTGGTACTGCTCAACAATGGCTCCAAAACCAGGATCTCCCCTGAAGATGGTGCCTTATCAGCGCTGGACTTGACAATATGTACCCCTGAACTAGCAACTAGGACAACCTGGGAAGTGGATACTGATTCTACTTTAGGGAGTGACCACTTCCCTATACAAATTACGATCAACTTAACATCACCTCTTGACACGAATGGCAAACTCCCCAAATGGATCCTAAATAAAGCAGACTGGAGTAAATTTAGTAATCTACTCAAAGACGTAAATATGGCCAACACACATGACGACGACATCCACATCTTCAACGAAAACATCATGAACAATATTAAAAAGGCTGCAAATCTAAGCATACCAACCAATGGACAGGAAAAGAAAGATCAAACTAAACAACACGTCCCGTGGTGGAATATTAACTGCAAGGAAGCATTAAAAGAGAAAAAGAAAGCCCTCAATAAATTTAGACGCAGTGGACAATCCACTGATTATTTGGAATACAAATCCAAGGAAAAATTAACAAAAAAAATAATAAAAGAAGCCAAACTAACATCATGGAGAAACTACTGCTCCACTCTTGAAATTAAAAATTGCAATACCAAACAAATATGGAATAAAATTAAATCCATAAAAGGAACCGGAAATAACAGTGCACCCAACATCAAAGACATAACATCAAATATAGATAAAGCCAACGCCATAGCAAAACACTTTGCCGGCATGAGGGGAAACAATAACCACACCAAAAAATTCCAACAACACAAGAGCATAAGTAGAAGATAAATTTAAACACTTTTTTATAGACCAAGACAACAACATCTCACATCTAAATGAAAACTTTACCCTGGAAGAATGGAGAACAGCAATCCAAAACAAAAAATCAACATCACCAGGAGAGAACAATATAGGTTATGAGATATACAAAAACGTTCCATATAACGTCGAAACCATAATACTTAATTTGATCAATCAATCATGGCAAACAGGAACCATACTAAACAAATGGAAACAAGCCATAGTCGTCCCAGTTCCAAAAATGGGGAAAAACCCGACCGAAATTACATCATATCGGCCAATCTCACTGACAGATACAATTTGTAAATTAATGGAAACCATGATTAATAATAGGCTGAAACATCATCTTGAGAGTAACAATCTCATCTCAAGTAATCAAAGTGGGTTCCGGAATAAAAGGTCTACTCTTGACCAATTAGTTCGATTGGAGTCAAATATCAAACTTGCCTTCAATGCTAAGAGGAAATGCGATAGGCATCTCATAGCAATCTTCCTCGATCTAGAAAAAGCGTTTGACCTGGTCTGGACAAACGGACTAATTGCCAAGCTAAATCATTATGGAATAAATGGCAACATGCATGCCTGGATAAAAAACTTTCTAACCAACAGGCGCATCAGAGTAAGAGTAGAAGACCAATATTCCGACGAACTCACTTTAGATAATGGTACACCACAAGGGAGTGTTCTCAGCCCGACACTGTTTAACATCATGGTAAACGACATGGAAACATCAATCAATCTCAGTAAAGTGGACCTATCACAATTCGCAGATGATAGTGGTCTATGGAAAGCTGGAAATCCTCATAGCAATAAAATAATCTTTGAACTACAAACTAACGTTAACAACATTGGGAAGTGGGCAGACAAATGGGGATTTAAGCTCTCTAAAGGAAAAACTACAGGCGTAATCTTCTCTCCAAGACGCAGATACAATATTAGTCCACCTACACTCTTTATACAAGGAGACCCAATTAAATTTGAAAAAAAAACAGTAAAATTCCTGGGAATGCTCTATGATCAGAACCTCACCTGGAAACAACATATTAACGAACTAATTATTAGATGCAACAGGCACATAACCCTACTCAAAAACATTAAGGGACTAAAATGGGGAGCAGACCAGGACACTCTACTAATCATATATAGAGCCCTAATGAGATCCAAACTTGATTACGGGTGCCAATTGTATGCCACTGCAAACATCACACTTCTAAAGAAACTTCACAAAATACAATCACAAGCCCTTAAAATATGCACAAACAGCAGAAAACATACATCAATAGAAGAAATGCAAATACTTACAGGAGAATCACCACTATCGCTTAGGAGAGAAGAACTAACCCTACGATACGCAGCACGATTATCTACTCACCAAGCAAATCATCCAACTAGAATAACAATCAACAAATGTAACATCCCATTCAGCAGAAAACTAGTCCCCCGCCCTCCATCTGGAAAAATCATACACATATTATGTAAAGAAATGGAAATTGATAAGCTCCAAGCGGAAATTATCACATTTCCAGACAAAACTCCATGGAACAACAGAAAAGCAAAGATCAACACTACAGTCCTAAACTTCGGGTCCAAAGAAATAAACCCTCATGAAATAAGATCCAAAATCCATCAGAATCTGGATGAAAATTACAAGGATTACACCAAGATATATACGGACCGATCAAAAGCCACCAGTCCATTGAAACATTAGCAGCAGTAGTAATACCAGACCTACAAATTAAAACTGGTAGTAGGCTCCCAGACCTCTGTTCCGTATATACTACTGAATTCTGGGCTATTCTAGAAGCGCTTAAAATAATAGCTGACAATAAGATACAAAAAGCAATAATAATTAGTGACTTACTAAGCGTATTAAAATCCTTAGAAACAGGACAATCAAAGGGGAGGGAAAATTTCCTGAAAAAAGCCAAACTAGAAATTAACAATCTCATTTCACAAAACTGTAACATCGAGTTCATGTGGGTCCCATCCCACATAGGATTACTCGAAAACGAACTAGCAGACATAACAGCAAAAGAAAATCTGCAAGAAGACTACATCACCAATATAGAGTATGGGCGAAAACGACTATAATTCAGCTAACAACAACAGTAAGGAAATACTCAAAGTCAATAAGAGAGGAAGAAAGGAAAAATTAAAATTGATAAACTATAAAGAATTAGCAACAACAACAGTTAATAAAAAAAAAAAAAATAAAAAAAAAAAAAAATAAAACAATGTGGTGTGGGGGAGACAGCATGATGTCATTTTGACACCATTGTGGAAACTCCCACTTCCAGCATTGTTTTTTTTTAAGGTCATACTCACAATTTTATAATTAAAAAATTAAAATATTATAATTATCATAAATTAAAAAAATAAACAAACAAATTAACTAAATATATATACTTTCTAACTACATTTCTACTTTTTATCTAACTATTTACTACTATCCTTTCTTTTCTTCACCTCAATGGCATAGGATAAATTATACTTAGTCCAATCACTTTAAACCTGCGGGTATATAATGGTTTAATCAGCACTTATTTTGGCAAACAGGCTCTAGGAATCATACTAGAGGTACCTGGGTTGAGTCCACACATATAAACAGCCCGGTTTATATCCGTGTGATTCTCAAACAAAAGAAATAACCATACTGATTAACCAGTTTTAATCTCGCACTAGAGCGGCATAAAAGTTTACTTAGAATTACATAGAACCTCAGATACTTATTATAAGGTGGCTTAATCCCAGAGCTATCAGTACCAACTGCTCAATGCGGTAACTAAATAGTTATATTAATAGGTTTATGATAGATCCCATAAATTAGATTTATAAGGTGGCTTAATTCCAGAGCTATCAGGCCCAACCGCACAATGCGGTAATTAAAAATTATAATGATAGGACTTACATAAGACCCCAAATTACTTGTATAAGGTGGCTTAATTCCCAGAGCCATCAGGGCCAGCCGCACAAGGCGGCAACTAAATATTTTAGAAAAATATTAAACCAAAACATTAACCTTATGAGGTGGCTTACTCCCAGTCATCAGGGCCTTTTTAAAAGTGTTAGTAACCATGCCATCTCCGTCTTTTTCTAAATTAAGCAGCGCAAATGATCACATGATAATTTCAAAATTTATTCTAAGTACGTCAAGACGAAACTGTGACGCTTGCGCCATCCTTTCCGGGCCACCAGAATCGCCTTTCCTCTTCCGACATGTAACACCGCTGTCAACGAATGTGTGTATCAAATCCCATTCGTTTATATCATTAATTTTATCCCGTGAGGCAGTAAAGTCTCGAAATCGGATAATTTGAATAACACCAAATGGTGCATTAAAGCGTAGGGAGGTGTGGCACCTTACCACCTCCCTCGAAACAATTAAATATCCCCAAACGGGGATCTAACAAGTCGTACATGCCCATATGGGCGAAAACGACTTTAATTAAAACTAGGTAAGTAAGTAACAGTCTGGCTACCTCTCGTTGACGTTTCGAGCCAAAGAAGATGAGTAGAGTACAAAAATTGAGAGAACTTCAAATGCACTTGGAGAATGCTAGGCGTCTCCTGGACGAGCTGACAATGGAGGCCATAGCAGAGCAGACCAAGATTGAAAAAGAAGAGGAGGAAAGAAAAAACAAAGAAGAGGAGAAGAGAAGGCCCATCTTGCCTCACCGCATGATGAGACAAACTAGTAAAGTTACATCCGTGGTGAGGACGCCTTCACCACCAGAACCAGCTCGTCAGCAACAGGCACAGCCCCAGCCGCAACAAACACAGTCTCATCCGCAACAACCACAGTCTCATCCACGGTTGCGGAATAGAGGAAGACATGAAGAGACTTTCACTATCCCTCAAACGGAAGATTGGGATAGTGAAGCCACTCAAGCTTCCTCTTCACTCCCAATCACAAAAATGAATTGGGAGAACGATTGCAGTAGGAGATGTGTGTGCGAGGCAAGACCTGGGAGGTGTCAGCATTAACCGGGTGTATTTTGAAGTTTAAACAAAAGCCCTTCTCAGGGCTAACCAAATACATAGAAAAGAGATTGTTCAAATTGCCAATGGGTATGAGAGAGGAGTAGTGTAATTATAAACACTGATTCTTTAGTGTGTGTGTGTGTGTGTGTGTTTGTGTGTGCGTGTGTGTGTGTGTGTGTGTGTGTGTGTGTGTGTCTTTAGTAAATGGTGTGATTTTAGATAGTAAATGATATGGTTTGTTTTGGCTGCTTCCCGTGTGTGTGTGGTTAGTAAATGGTGTGATTTTGGATAGTAAATGATGTGGTTTGTTTTGGCAACTTCCCGTGTGTGTGGTTAGTAAATGGTGTGATTTTGGATAGTAAATGATATGGTTTGTTTTGGCTGCTTCACGTGTATGGTTAGTAAATGGTGTGATTTTGGATAGTAAATGATATGGTTTGTTTTGGCTGCTTCACTTGTGTGGTTAGTAAATGGTGTGATTTTGAATAGTAAGTGATATGGTTTGTTTTGGCTGCTTCCCGTGTGTGTGGTTAGTAAATGATGTGATTTTGGATAGTAAATGATATGGTTTGTTTTGGCTGCTTCACGTGTGTGTGGTTAGTAACTGGTGTGATTTTGGATAGTAAATAATATGTTTTGTGAACAGTATATAGCATTAACTGGTCGCGAAAGCACATAGTTGCGCATGCGACCTTAATTCATATTAAAAACAAAAAAAATTAGATTTATGCTACGGCATCATCTACACTACTAAATAAAATTATACAAGTACAGAGAAAAGCTCTTCTTATAGCAACTGGAGCATTACCGTCTACATCCACAGAGGAGTTACAGGTCTTGGCAGGTGAACTTCCACTTTATTTGAGAAGACAAGAGGTCATGTTAAGATATGTTGCTCGTTTGTCAGCTCATAAGGAAACCCACCCCACATTGCAGATTATTAAAAAATGCAATAAACCCCTAATAAAACGAGGTAAATATTCTAACTCATGTGGTAAGCAAATAAATACTATAAAAACTAAACTCCTGTGGATATATTTCAAGTACAAAAAATTACACCTCCAATTATAATTCCATGGAGACTTAATCATATATATGTAGATCTCTCCCTGCTAAATCAAGGTAATAAAATACAGAACCCACATTTTCTGAAAATGATTATAAATGAAAAGTTAAATAATAAATATAAAAATCATTTAAAAATTTATACTGACGGTTCTGAAACAACTGATCCTACAAGAACAGCAGCAGCATGGGTCATACCTAATTTACAAATAAATGAAGGTAAACGCTTACCAGATTATTTTTCTATATATAGTGTTGAATTCTGGGCTATACTACAAGCCCTGATGTGGATTCAACAAAATAAACCATCAAAAGCTTTAATTGTAAGTGACTCACTTAGTGTCCTCAAAACTATTAATAATAATAACTCCAATAGTAGAAAGAACTTTCTGTATCAATTACAATATCAAATAACGTAACTTAAAACGCAAAACATTATAGTAGACTTTCTATGGGTACCTTCACACATAGGTGTAAAGGGAAGTGAACTAGCTGATCAGTTAGCTAATAATAAACTAAATGAATTAAATTATGACCCATTGCAGTATAGTCATACTGAAATGTATAGGTTAATATATAACATGATAAATACCATCTGGCAAAATACTTGGAGCTCATCCAATAAAAGGGAGAATACTGCATAATATCATCAAAACTGTTAAAAGAACAGCATTAATATAAGGGAATACGAGGAGGGAACAAATTAAAATGAATAGGATAATGATAGAAAAAACAAAGCTGGCTAACAGCTTTGGTAAATACATAGGAACATTCCCACATAATATTAACTGCTTTAAATGTAAACAACCAGAAGATTTAGACCATATATTCAATAAATGCACAAATAATATTATTTACAGAAATAAACTTAAAAATAAATTAAAGTTAGGGAAATCAATAAATGTATATCCAAAAATGCTTAATTTAACTCAACCTAATATACAATTAACTGCAAAAAACTTAATTGATTTTCTTATAAACTCCAACTTAATTGACAAAATATAACATTATCATGCAATAATTAGGATAGGAATCAATTATTATTAACATCATAAATATAAAATAAGTTTATTAATAATAAATAATTAATTAATAGATAAGGTTCAAAACTAGCCTGTGACTCTGCTGAAGTGGTGATATGATCGGGTGTAGATACTGAGTTCTTAAAGAACTTATACGCGCCTTGCGAGTTTACACTCACTCATAATCATCATTATAGCAGAGATCATCGTTATATACAGTATATAGATATACAAAATTAAATTAATTTACTAGGATTCTACTATTATTATTAATATTAAAAATAATTCTATTAATAATAACTAATTACTCAACAATAGTTAAAATTAGCCTGTGACTCTGTTGGAGTGGTGATGTGAGTGGGTGTAGATACTGAGTTCATAAAGAACTTATACGCGTCTTGCGAGTTTACATTCACTCATAATCATGGTTCTAGCAGAGATCACCGCTATATAGAATATATTGAAATACAAAATTAAATTAATCGGCTAGGATTCCATTATTATTATTATTTTAAATAATTCCATTAATAATAACTAATTACTTAAAAATTAGTTTAAAATTAGCCTGTGACTCTGTTGGAGCTGTAATCTGGGTGGGTGTTGATATATGAGTATCATACGCGACTTGCGAGTCTACACTTACTCATGATTGTAGTCTTGACAGAGATTACCGCTATATAGATTTAATATATAATTAATAAGTGTAGTCTGAGAAAAACCTCCATACTAACACCACCCTCTTTTCTGTCAGAATAAAAGCTAATGGCACTTAACATCCAAAATTATTTGATAAACCTTGAACTGGACTTCAATGGAAGTGGAAATTGCATGGACAATATTCGAGGGATAACAAATGGAACAGTTAATGCTATCACTGACAACAGAGGAAACGTGGAGAACCAGACTACAGAACAGCCCTTCTTAGGGCTATTTTCTTAGGGCTAATTAATGTTAATGTTGATGTTAATGTTAATGTTGATATTGGTGTTAATGTTGATGCTGATGTTGATGTTAATGTTGATGTTTGTATTAATATTAATGTTAATGATGTTAGTGTTGATGTTGATGTTGATACTAATATTAATGTTAATTGTTAATTGTTATTGTGTTGTACTGTTATAATTGTCTTGTATTGTTACTATTTCCTACCCTTTGTGACTCTTGGGAATAGGGGAAGGCTAGTGAAACAGTGGGGACACAGGCTCTTTTCTATATAGAAATCGCCTGGATTGGTGTACGCACATGTATACAGCCTGGAATACCTCTGTGCCTACGCATAAGTATACAATCAAGTATACCTCTGTGCCAAATCCAGTCAGTCTCTCTGGGTACCTGGTGTTGACCCATTTCCCTCTTCTATTTCTAAAATCTATGTCCTTGTATATGTTTAATGTTTTTCTATAGATAGAGAATTCTCAAACTCGATTGGTAACAGAGAATTCCATTTGAACAACCAAACATCAATCTCGAATATGGCATTTTCGGCTCATACCCAACCAAATTTACAACTTAAAACAACCTACCGAGAACAAACTTTCATAGTCACTCTGACACATTAGTGTAGGTATTTTTTTTTCCCTAGGGTGAATTTCCCTCTGCGAGAAGGGATTTTTGCCGGTAGGATGGTGGCGATTGTATAGTACACTATGTACTTACATAAGGGCATAGTGATAAGTGATAGGAAATTCGTAACTTATATAGCTTGACTCAATTGCACAGGTGGCCTACACATAATTGGTATTGGGCATCCATTAGAAAAACTGGATTATAATTGGAAGAAATCAAAAGGGATTGCAACCTCATAGACACATGTGCATACACACATTATGACCATATTAGAATATATAAGGTAGTCTTAATCCAGGACTATCAGACCCCCGCAACACAATGTTGCAATAGTAATGAAATACAATAAATAACATCAAAAACGACACACAACACAACATAATATAGCACTTCTACTTTTTATAAATGTCTTATGGGGTTGCAAGTATAATAATAAGGGTGTGGTACTTTTTGAGCTCCTCGTGTTTGTTTGTTTTTGGGTCCGGTTGTGCGTTCGGCTGCCTCTGCGTGCAAGACGATGATGAATTAATTTCCGGGACCTCTTCCTTCCTTGCCTCTTCCTGCCTGACTGTCGACGAGGTTGATAGGGGTAGGTGTGGATGGGACTTGCCTACCTACCTCAGGGCTTCCATTTATACCGATAGTTACTTTTTAGTAATTCGGTATAACGCCCAAATTGATAAGTGTACTAATGTACACGTGTATAAAGGTAAATAAATGTTCAGCGATATGCTGGATATAAAAGTTGCCCTTATGCCCCTAGTGGGCGGAGGCAACTATAAAACATCAATTATGTATGTATGCATTAGAACCGACTTTTTCAACAAATATTCAAGAAAAGGGGCACAAACACTATTATCTGCGGCGACTTCAATGCACAGCACACAGAATGTGGTAGTGACCGCAAAAATACGAGAGGGAAAAACATCTTAAAATACATAACAGAAGAACAACTAGAACTTTTGAACAACGGAACCCCTACACGTATAGACCCCAGCCAAGGCAAACTCTCTACCATTGACCTCACCATTGCGACGCCTAGCCTGGCTGTAATTACCCAATGGGAAGTGATGCAACATACTACATTAGGCAGCGACCACTTCCCCCTATGTACCACCATATACGTCTCGTGCCCAACGGAGCAACAAAAGAACACAACAAAGATGGAAACTCAAAAATGCAAACTAGGAACAGCTTTAAAGACCAACATTAAATTAGTAAACCTTGCGGAACGCCAAGATGAGGATACAAATAAATATTATGACAATCTCATACAAATTATAAACGAAGCGGCAAATAAGAGTATACCCAAAACAACAGGTTTCCATTATAAACAGACGGCAATCCCGTGGTGGACAGAAAATTGCAGAATTGCCATTCAGAAGAAAAAAACAGCCTTAAATCGCTTTAAACACACAAAAACCGCCTCTGACTTTCTTATATACAAACAAACAGAAATCAACACTAGGACGGTAATAAATGAGGCAAAAAAGGACTCATGGAGAAGATACTGCACAACGCTCAATCATAAAACAAATACTAAAGAAATCTGGAATAAAATAAAAGCAATGAAAGGCAAAACACCCACAACAGTGCCGAAAATCCAGGGAACAAATAACAACATGGAAGTAGCAGAGAAGTTAGCCCAACACTTCGCTAACTCCAGCAGCGATAACAATCATAAACACGAGTTCTTACATCAAAAATCAACATTAGAAAAAGAATTTCCCCACATTTTCAAAGATCGAGACAACAGAGATTCGCCACCGAATGACCCTTTTAATCTGAAAGAATGGAGACAAGCCCTCAGCCAAAAAAAAGTACATCACCAGGAGAGGATAACCTAGGCTATGAAATATACAAACAATTACCACCCAATATGCAGAGCATTACCTTAGACTTAATAAATCTGATATGGAGAACAGGTCGCATCCCCACACTATGGAAGCGAGCCATAATCATAGCCATCCCAAAACCAGGCAAAGACCCTACTAATGTAACCTCATACAGACCTATTTCACTTACAAATACAATCTGTAAGGTAATGGAAACAATGGTCAACAAAAGATTAAAACACCACCTAGAACAAAATCAACTACTGGCTGAAACCCAAAGTGGATTTAGGAATAAACGATCTACACTTGATCAATTAATCCGTCTGGAAGTCAACATCAAATTAACATTTAATGCCAAAAGGAAAAGAGATAGACACCTAATAGCAATATTTCTAGACCTAGAGAAAGCCTTCGACCTAGTCTGGACCAATGGCCTCATCTCTCAACTCAACCAATTTGGCATGACAGGAAGAATGCACCGCTGGATACCAAACTTCCTTACGGGAAGAACCTTTAAAACTAGAGTAAGAGAGGCCTTGTCCCAAACATATACACTGGATAATGGAACCCCCCAAGGAAGTGTGATTAGCCCAACCCTATTCAATCTAATGGTCAACAATCTAACCAACTATCTAAAAAATTGCCCAGTTGGTCTGTCACAATTTGCCGATGACGGTAGTATCTGGAAAGCAGCAACCCCGAATAGTCAAAAGAACATCACTCAAATTCAGAAAGGACTAGACATCATCGGCACATGGGTCAACAACTGGGGTTTCAAAATATCCCAAATAAAAACAGTTGCCATGCTCTTCTCCCCAACTAATAAACAACCTAAATACCCTAAACTATATATACACAACCAGCCCATCCAATTCCAAAAGGAGACCCACTTCCTGGGAATGCTACTAAATGAAACAATCAATTGGAAACCACACATACAACAAACTATTCAAAAATGTCAAAAAGATCTAAACATACTTAAAAACATCAAAGGTACTACATGGGGAGCTGATCAGCAAACTATGCTAATGATCTACAAATCTTTAATTCGAACTAAGATAGACTATGGCTCCCAGATCTATTCCTCAGCCAACAAGGAAACACTTAGACAACTAGATAGCATCCAATATAGAGCACTTAGACTTTGCACTGGTGCATTACCGAACACCTCCATGGAAGAACTACAAATCCTCGCATGTGAACCACCATTACAACTGAGAAGAGAAGAACACATACTTAGATACCCCTGTAGAATCTCAATACATAAGGAGATTAATCCCACCAGAAACATAATAAGTAAATGTCAAACCAGCTTTAGCTCAAGACTGGTACCACATCCTCCAGCAGCTAACAAAATACACACACTCTGCAAAGAACTCAATCAAATAGAACTCCAAGCAGAACAACTACTTATCAAGGACCCCACACCTTGGAGAAATAACCAGCCTAACATCAACCTAACAGCACTCCAACTGGTATATAAGCGCGACAACCCCAATATCACATTAACACAAGTACAAAGCCTCGTCAACAACAACTATGATGGATATGTAAAAATCTATACTGACGGCTCAAAATCTAAAGAACTACATAGAACGGCTGCAGCGGTAGTGATCCCAGAACATCAGATCACATTTACGACAAGACTACCGGATGACTGTTCCATATATACCGCGGAATTCTGGGCCATCAACCGAGCCCTAAAATGGATAGTAACACAAAATCAAAAACAGTACGTAATCATAACAGACTCACTTAGTGTACTTGAAAGTACTGAGACAGGTAATTCCAAAAGTAGACAAAATCTTCTAGAGGACACTATGCTGACCATCACGGAAGCAGATAAATCACACCAAACCATACACTTCTTGTGGGTGCCATCTCACATCAATTTGCCTGGAAATGAAAAAGCAGACAAAGCAGCAAAAAGCAGTCTGATGAAAGACCAAATTGAACCCGTACAGTACAACACTCAGGAACTATATAGTCAAGTCAGGGACAGAATTAATAATAAATGGCAACAACAATGGGAAAACTCCACAAAGGGTAGACATCTATACCAACTACAAAAAGATGTCACTAGAACCCAACGTTTACCAAAAAGCCTTGCAGCCATTGATATTAAAATAATCAACAGAATCAGAACAGGTAAAACACTACTAAATGGCAGCTTTATGAAACATATAAGTACAGGACCCACGCCGGATAAATGTCCACACTGTCCAGAAACTGAAACATTGGAACATGTATTCAACATATGTCACAAATACCATCGACAACGTACCGTCTTCCAACTACAACAAAGAAAACTTGACTCAGTTACATCATTCCCCCAAATTCTAGATAAAAGGTATAACAAAAACGTAAATGCTACCCATATAAATATACTTAATTACCTAAAATCAATAGACATAAAACACAAAATATAAATATCAAAACCATCAAATAAGTAAATAAACATAAACATAGCCAAAGAGTTAATATTTATCAATCAAGGGGCCAGAGCAGATAATAACATCGCTAGCTCAAAAAACAGACCCACGTAACAATGCCTTAAATAAACGGACAAAAAAAAATATTAACTGCCAAATAGATCAATAATTAACGAGGCCATATCGGTTAAAGGGGCCAGAGCGTATAGTAATACCGCTAGCTTAAAGAAGCAGAACAACTTAACATTACCCTAAAAAAAATATATAAAATAAAATAGAAAAGGGGAAAGGAAGGGAAAGGGGGGGGGTATATATAAACATTGTAATGCGAGGAAAAAAAGGAAGAAACGGGAGAAAAGGAAGAAGGAGAAGGGTGAAAAAAAGAGAACATTACACTAAGTAGTGGTACAGTAAAACCAGTCAACCGGCAAGTGGCAAGATAAGTGTGATGAGAACACCAGGATCAAATAGTGATAGCTCAAGGAAACATTACACCAACAAACCGACAAGAAAAAGTAAAATGAAAGGGAAAAGAAGGATGGAAGAAGGAAAAAGAAAGAAAGAGGGAAGAAGGGAGTAGGAAGAAAGTGGGAAAGAGAAAAGGGAAAGGAAGAAAAAAGAAGGAAGAAATGAAATAACACCAAACTCTAATCTCTTTTTTTTTAAAATTTATATATATATATATATATATATATATATATATATATATATATATATATATATATATATATATATATATATATGTGTATATATTAAATATTTTTATTTTTTAATTCGTTTTAATTTTTTTAAATTTTATTTTATTTTATTTTATTTTTCTCCCCAGGGTTCTAATTTGGTACGAACAATCTCTTTCTCGAAATCTAACTTGATCAATTTTGACCACCGCTCAAAATTAACAAGCTAAAATACCTAACAGTGACTACACTTATTTATGTCGCTAAGACATTTTAGCAATTAAATTTGTTAAGGACCTACAACATGTACACTATTTACTAGAAATATTTATTGATAGGAAAGATGAAAAATTCTATGACTATATGGATTTGATATAATTGGACAGGTGGCTTACACAATATTGGTATTTGTTCTGCCTTCCTGCTTTGCCGTGACCCGACATTTTACTCTAAGGCGAGACTGCCATTTAACGCGGGTGCCGGGGAGACTGCGACATCACAGCCTAGTGTAGTCAAAGTGTAGTCAAAGTTACCTTTGGTCCCGACCAATCAAATAGCCCGACCCTCGGGCATTAAATGGTCGCGAAAGCACATAGTTGCGCATGCGACCTTAATTCATATTTTAAAAAAAAATTAGAACCGAGGACGCATACTTTACTCGATACAAAAACAAGTATCCAGGAACAACTTAAGTTCACAGGTTACAATCAAACATTTGGAAGGAATTATCAATAGGATTAAAACAGGAAAAACTCTACTTGCCGGCAGTGTGGGCAAATATCTCAAGTCCAATCCAGGAAGAATCACAACTTGCCCACACTGCAAAAAATTAGAAGACCTATCACACGTCTTCAATGTATGCCCAACGTACAGAGTAGCGAGAAATAAACTTGCTAACTCTCTTAGAAAAGTTGGCTCAAACACTAAATACCCTTTTTTTTCTTGATTCTGAACCCCCAAACCCCAATTTAACTGCAGATCTGATTCTAAAATTCCTCCCGGAAATAGATAAGATCAACAGTATATAATGTAACAATATAACCTCCACCACCACTGCCCCAACCCAAGTCCTGACGTCGATATAAATAGACATGCAGCCTGTACGCTGTCAAGGAAACGTAGGAGGAGAGGTATCAATAATCAGTTACAACGACTGTATGCAAAGGCAAATTTATACCAACCCACCTGCGTAACCCGGTATAGCAATACAGACAGTATTTACCACATATCGCCATACAAATTAAAACCATCCTATATTTACCCTCACTGTCCCCACCCAAAAACCCCTTACCCAAATGTCGACAAAATGGGCATATAACCTGTGTGCTGTCGGGGAAACTCGGGAGGGGGGGGGGTAACAATAATCAGTCACAATGATTGTATGCCAAAGGAAATTTTTACCAACCTACCCCAGTGACCCGGATAGCGCCACAGAGATGGCCATCCGACAAATTGGGCTAATAGGGGTTTAAAATAATTCAATGCAATAGGGACGGTAACCTTAATAACGTACACTAGTTGAAACAACACACACATATACCACATAACATTTCACTTCCATTTCTATTATATCTATCAAACAATCTATACCTACTCTTACCCTATACTACAATGGCATAATAAAAATTAACTTAGGTGTTATCACTTAAATTAGTACTATAAGATGGCTATTTTAAGCAATTAGGACTATTATAAGGGGTTTGGCTAGCACTTCTTTCCGAAAACAGGCTCTAGGAATCATACTAGAACTGCCTGGATTGGCTCCACACGAGCGAACAGCACGGTTCGCCTCGATGTGCCCCCCAATCAGGGAATTGAGGGGTTATCCTCTAACACCCCCAATATATAGTTAGTTTCATATTAAGACCCCAAATAGTTCTATAAGGTGGCTAAAAGCCCAAAGCCATCAGCTCCCGCTACACAATGTAGCAAACTAAATATATAGCTTATTAACCAACTAAGACCCCAAATAGTTCTATAAGGTGGCTAAAAATACAAAGCCATCAGGCCCAGCTACACAATGTAGCAAACTAAATATATAGCTTATTAACCAACTAAGACCCCAAATAGTTCTATAAGGTGGCTAAAAATACAAAGCCATCAGGCCCAGCTACACAATGTAGCAAACTAAATATATAGCTTATTAACCAACTAAGACCCCAAATAGTTCTATAAGGTGGCTAAAAACCCAAAGCCATCAGGCCCAGCTACACAATGTAGCAAAATAAATTAGAACAAATATGCCTTTCTCTTCTCCTACTATATTAACAGCACAATAATGTTTTTCTATTCCAAATTGTTAGTTTACAAGACGGCACTATTTAAAATTAGGACTATGGGACTAAAAGATTACCTTGGATACAGCGCCTCCCTTTCAATGCGGCCGCTTCCCTCCTTCGCCTTTTCCGCTGACAACGTCCGATGGTTGATATAATTTAAACAGCACAAAATTGTGCATTAAAGCGGGGTGTGTGGCACCATTCCACCCCCCGAACTAAATAAACAATCCCCTTTGGGATATTAACCAGACGTAAATGCCCTTAGGCGAAAACGTCTTTAATTCTACCGCAGCAGCATTAGAACCATTCCACGGAATAACCATAGAAGATGGCAACATCATCAAGTTTATTCAACAATTTAAGACACAGCTATTTCTGGATATTAGACGGGGAATATGAAGTGGAAAAACTACATCATAAATGGAAGTTTAAGAACAGCCTGGACTTTGCAAAAAGACTGAAAATAGCCAGGGAGCTCTTAGAAGGAATGCTAGAAGAAGAAGCCAAAAAGTTACGAGGCTGCATTAACCCACCCTATGTTAGAGTGGGTACAATGAAGCAAGTGATAGATATTGTCGAAAACGTCAAGTGTTTTTTTGGAAAATATCTTGGCAGAGTACCCTCATGTCCAAAATGGTTTGGACCCTCTCAAGAAAGCTAAAAAACTGATGAGAAAGGAGCTATTAGAAGAAGTGAAGAAGATACAAGATAACTGGAGTAAGGAGAGAAAGGAGAGAAAGGACAATGAAAACCAAAAACAAGAAAAGGACTTTGAAAGATTAAATAATAATTGGATCAAGATACAAGAGAAGTTTAGAGCTATGGGACATCCTAACTGGATTCCCGAGGACGAAAAGAAAAAGAAAACGGGAATCATTGGTAAAATCAAAAGGTGGTGGAATAACGGCAGAAAATAAAAGAAGAAGAAGTATCCAATGGCCCTTTTCAGGGCCACTCATAGGTCTCGAAAAGATATTAGCTTTCTTTGCCACCATTTTTCCCTTGTCACTAGACAGTCCCCTATACCCATACAAATCATATTTCCCATGTTCCATTTCCCTTGTCCCTATACAGTCCCACCATGTTCAATTTTCCTTGTCCCTATACAGTCCCACCATGTTCAATTTTTCTTGTCCCTATACTGTCCCAAGATGTTTTTGTCCCCATAGTGTCCCAAGCTGTTTTTGACTGGATTTCCCATTGTCCCTATAAATCTTGTCCCCATATTGTCCCAAGCTGTTTTTGACTGGATTTACCATTGTTCCTATAGTATGCCATATTACTACTTGCCTTCATCAACGTAACCCTGACCCACGCAGATGTCAGCTAAGGGAATACTGTCCTTTTCAACTTCATTCTCAAGAGCTTTCTTTGCCATAGCTCTGGTAACTGTACAAGCTTGAAATATATCAGGGATTTCTTTTTCAATTGGATCAACTTTATGATCCAAATTAGGCTTATCAGATACAAGTGGATTAACGACAACCTTGTCCCCACCTAAGTCGTTGCCTAGCAATAAATCGATGCCCTCAACGGGTAAAAGCGAGACTGTTCCGATTGTCACAGGTCCTGACACTGTCTGATGACAAATTTACACAATGGAGAGGAAAATTAACAAAGCCGCACTCTACTCCCTGAATAAAAACACTTTCACTAGAAGAAGACTTCTCAGAAAAAGGCAAAGTACCTGATAATAAAAGACTCTGAGAAGCTCTTGTGTCCCTTAAAATTTTAATAGGGGTGGGATTGGCTGAATCACCCAAGAGTCATATAGAACTCTTCGATATGAATGGTTTATAATTCTCCATATTAAAATCAGACTGGGATTTATTAGACCCAACAAATGTATTGCTTTCAATACATGACTGTGACCTTGACCTCTTGGAAATAAGAGCATTTGGAACAGGTCTGTCTTAATTCTGATACCTATTTTTCAATTTGTAGCAATCAGAAACAAAGTGTCCTTTTTTCTTGCAAATATAATTTGCTTGAGATTTTGATAATCTTGTTCGACTTTCTTGGCTAAGCACCATCTATCAAACAACTGCTCTTTTTCTCTAACAAATTCGACACGAGTTTGTCCAGCTTCTTTTCTGTAATTTCTGAATTTTTGTCGATAAGCTTCAGGGACTAACTCATAACCCCTTAAAATGCATTCTTTAACCACATCATAATCACTACTTTGCTGAACAGACAGTGGAGTGTAAATCTCACTAGCCTTACCAGTAAGTACACATTGTAGTAACTGAGTCCAATTCTATCTTGGTCACTTTAAATTTTCTGCAACTTTTTCAAAAAGAATGAAATATTTGTCTACTTTTTTGTCTTTGAAAAGGGTGCACTAATCTAATATTCCTTGCTTTATCAAAGTTTAAATTTGAAGTATGATGGTGATTCTCACTTACCAGCTCCATTTCTTTCATTTTACATTGATATTCCCTTTCTTCCTTCTCTCTCTCTCGTTCAATTTGTTTTTCTTGTAACTGAAAGCGCATCTGCTCTTTTTGTGATTCAATTTGCCTTTCTTTCTCCTCTTTATCATATTGTAATTGTCTTTCTTTCTCCCTTTCTTGTCTCTCTCTCTCTTCTTTTTCATATTGTAATTGTCTCTCTTTCTCCTCTCTCTCTCTATCAATCCGCATCTGCTCTTTTTGTAATTCAATTTGCCTTTCTTTCTCCTCTCTCTCTCTCTCTTTCTATCAATCCGCATCTGCTCTTTTTTAATTCAATTTGTAATTGTCTCTCTTTCTCCTTTTCCTGAAATTCCAGCTTCTTCAACTCTAATTCCATCTTGAATTTTAATTCTAATTCCTTTTGTTTAATGTCAGAGTCTGATGTAGACTTACTGACCGAAATCAAAGCACTTTGTTCCAACATATCCTTTTCCACCAAATATTGAACCAAAATCTTTTTGATATCTTGTTTCTTTAAAGAATCCTTGACTTCAGTGTCACAGAATTAGGCGAAAATTGAATTTATTTTCTTCTTGATTTACAAACTAATCTCACCATTTTTTTTGTTTCGTCGTACATGCGTTGCCTGGGGTAAATAAGTGGTTTTTCCCAAGGTAAGCGGCGTGTAACGATTTGCATGTGCCTGATTTTGAATTACATGAAATCCGGAACATTAGTTTCACGTAGTGCACGGTAATCTTGCTGTGATTTCTGCTCACCTATTTGAGGGTATATAAGGCAGAATATTTATGATCAATATTACGGGACCAAAAGTATCTAATCACAGGATAGATAGCTCGTCTTTCAATCTCCAGCCAAAGGGGTGAGTGTTAAATTAATATTTCGTTTTATTGTGAATTTTATTCAGTTTATCATTTCATATAATGATGTCTTTATTGCAATGCAGATTTTAAACGTGAATATTTGGAATTAATAGTCACTATTAGACTTTAAATGCAATAGCGTGATCTAAGGTTTAGATTATTTTTTTGAGACAACTATTATTAGTCTGGTTTCTTTATTGTAGCTGATTACGCATCTGATAACGTCTGATAACGCATCCGATAACGTCTCTGATAACGCATCTGATAACGTCTGATAGCATCTCTGATAACGTCTGATAACATCGCTGATAACGCATCTGATAACGTCTCTGATAACGCATCTGAGAACATCTCTGATAACGTCGGCTGATAACATCTCTGATATCGTAGCTGAAATTGTTGCTGATTTATTGTGCAATCGAATTGAAGTATCTGACTGTCTGTCTGTCAGATTGTCTGTCCGTCTACATCTGTCGTGACGTGTAAATATCCGGAAATCTAGAAGTCCGAGTGTCGGAACTGTCTAGAGTTGTAAACATCCGGGGTGACATCTAGGGTATTGAGGAACGTTAGTTCTAGTAGATGTTGTATGCTGTCTGTACGTATAACTGTGGTGGATCCGTGAAGGGCAAGTGACCGATAAAAGTATTGAGTCAACCCTAGGTCTTCGGGGAAACTGGGCGGCGATTCAACTGTGAGTGAATCGTACGGTTATACAGAGTCGAGACACATGTGTGTGTTGCAATTGTAGTACAATTGAATACAGTGTTGTATTTACATGGTTACTTCAAATCACAATAGTATTTCAAGGCATTGCATGATTCTCAATAAAAGCTAGCAACTTGATTAAATACATGTATATGTTCGTGCTAGTTGTCGCAATCCATGCGTGCGATAGTATAGTTTGATGCTTGTGTTTATTATCGTAATTTATACTTGCGTTAATATAACTTTTTGTAAAGGTTCTTTGGATCTGGGTATAGTCCAAGAGATTCCTTTGTATCTGTGTTTTATTTTGTATTAATATTTCATTTATTCATGTATTGTGAATGGTTGTGAGTATAATTGTGGGTTGAACGCATGAGTTATTGTGTTGATACATCATTATTTTTCATTAATAATTTATTTCATAAATTTATATTTTCTTTCACATATTGTGTTTGTGTTGTTCATTTAATCCACCATCCTCTCGGTAACAATTCTGTTACAATGGTGTCAGAAGTGGGATCGCTGGATTAAGTGAACTGTCAATCATTTTTGTGAAAGTATACATTTAACATTTATATTTATATTACAATTGTCATGTCATCCCTTAAGGACTTGGTTGCCTTAGGCAAAGAATTTGGATATGAAGGTGAAAGCTTAAGGAAATTTATTCAAGAAGAACAAGCCCGGGAAAGAGAAGAAAGGGTAAGGGCAAGGGAATTAGAAAGGGAATTCGAAAGGGAAAAAGGGGAAGCCGAAGAAAGGAAATGGGCCTTTGAGAAGGATAAGATAGAATTAGAGAAGCAGGCCCAAAGGGAAAAGATAGAATTAAAGAAGCAGGCCGGAAAGGAAAAGATAGAATTAGAGAAGGAAAAGATAGAATTAGAGAAGCAGGCCGAAAAGGATAGGATAGGATGGGAAATGGAAGCGGAGCAAAAGCGAATAGAGTTAGATGAAAAAGCAAAGCGACGGGATCATGAGCGTAAGGTAGAGTTAGCAACATCTGGAAGAGAGCACAATTCTGCCTTTAGCAAATTAAAGGGCCCCAAATTACCTCCCTTTGACGATGAAAAAGATAACATGGATAGTTATCTTCATCGGTTTGAGCGGTATGCTGAAAACCAGAAGTGGAGTCAAAATGACTGGGCATTGCATCTTAGTGCTCTATTAAAGGGTAAAGCACTGGATGTATACTAGCGACTTCCGAGAGACGATGTGTTTAAGTACGACGTCCTAAAGGAAACACTTCTCAAAAGGTACGAGCTCACTGAACAGGGTTTTCGTAAAAAGTTCAGGTATAGCAAGCCCGATAAAGGAGAAACCTTTGGTCAGATCACCGTTAGAATTGCGAACTATTTTTAGCGGCGGATTCAATGCGGCAAAGCGGTGAAAACGTTTGAAGGGTTGACTGATTTCTTGCTCAGAGATCAATTATTTAATACAGTTGGGCGAGAATTAGATCAATTTCTGAAAGAGAAAGTCTTCACAAACGTAAAAGATATGGCTAAGCAAGCCGATTTCTTTGCCGAAGCTCATGGGGGAACCCAGAACGTGGTTTTAAAAGATTTTAAGTCTGGAAACCAGTCTGCGAGACCTATGCCTAGGGAGCTTGTAAAATCAGCTCAGGTAAATAGGTCAGTAAGGAATCCAGTTATTCAGCGTGTACAATGTTTCTTGTGTAATGCATGGGGTCATGTTCAAAAAGACTGTCCTAAAAGAAAGGGACTTATATATAAGGTAGCAGTGGCTATACAAAGTAAAGGTATATCTGATAATATCGTACAGGTAGAACCATGTATTCATTCGCTTGGCACGTGTCTATTTCCCGAAGCGCGTGTACCAACCGCGAGAGGGTTTGTCAACGGTCGAGAAGTCGTAGTATTACGTGACACTGGTTGCACGGGCGTAGTGATCAAACGTAGTCTCGTGCAGGATAACCAAATGCTCGGGTGGGAGTCCCCATGTATGTTACTTGATCAGACGATCGGTCGCATTCCCGTAGCAAGGATCACAGTAAAAACACCTTTCCTAACGGGAATTGTTGATGCCGTTTGTATGGAAAACCCTATTTACGATCTGACAATCGGTAATGTTGAAGGTTCCCGTCTTCCAACCATGGCCGATTTTAAAATACCTTTGGCTTAGGCAGTCGAAACGCGAGCGCATACACGGCGAGAGAAAACCGCGTTTTATAAATTAATAGTCCCTGAATCGATCTCCGGAATTTCGCGTGATGATTTCAAACAAGAGGAAGAACGTGATGAATCCATCGGAACAATTGTTGAGAAAATCACGTCCGGCGCGATTAAACACTGCAAGCGTGGGGGTAGCTCGAGATTCGTACGCAAGAACGGATTAATTCATAGGGAGTTTAGCGCTCGGGAGGGTAAGAAGTATAGGCAAGTAGTCGTACCCCAGAGATATAGATCTCAAGTACTTAGGGTGGCGCATGAGTCAAGCATGGCAGGACACCTAGGTAAGGCTAAGACCACTAGCAGGGTAGTCGCTGAATTCTACTGGCCCGGTGTTAATGGCGATGTCACACGGTTCTGTAGGTCGTGCGACGTATGTCAGAAAACCGTCTTAAGGGAAGGGTCACAAGGGTGCCCTTAGGACAGATGCCATTAATAGATACACCGTTTAAAAGAGTGGCAGTAGATATTGTAGGACCAATACACCCAGTTACCGAAAGAAAGAATCGGTATATTCTTACTCTGGTTGACTACGCGACCAGATACCCCGAAGCCGTAGCGTTACCAACAATTGAAACGGAAAGGGTAGCTGAAGAATTAGTTGATATCTTCAGTAGGGTAGGGGTGCCAGAAGAAATCCTCACTGATTGTGGTGCCCAATTCACCTCTGACCTCATGGGTGAAATAAGTAGGCTGTTATCCATCAAACAGCTAAACACTACCCCATACCATCCGATGTGCAATGGACTGGTAGAGAAGTTTAATGGTACCCTGAAAAGCATGCTGCGAAAGATGTGCGCGGAACGTCCGCAAGACTGGGACCATTATTTAAACGCTGTTCTGTTCGCGTACCGTGAAGTACCGCAGGAAAGTTTAGGGTTTTCACCCTTCGAACTGTTGTACTGTAGAACAGTTCGAGGCCCGATGCGGATACTACGCGAACTATGGACTGGTGATGTCGCCAACTAGGAAATAAAAACAACTTACCAGTACGCGTTAGATCTAAGAAATAAACTTGAGAGTACATGCCAGATGGCACGTGACGAATTAATTAAATCGGGGCGTAGATATTCCAAGTATTACAACCGCAGAGCGCGAAATAGGAAATTTCTTGTGGGAGATCAGGTGCTATTGCTTCTTCCAACGAGCTCAAATAAGTTTTTAGTCCAGTGGAAAGGTCCCTATGAAGTTAAAGAGGTAAAAGGTGACATGGACTATAAAATTGACATGGACGGTAATTTAAAGACATTCCATGCTAACATTCTCAAGTTATACATCAAGAGACAGAGCGACAATGTTGAAAAGGGGGTCTTAAATGTCGTTTGTACGGCAGTCGTAGACGATGATGAAGCAGATTCGAATATCGAGAGTTCCCTTGAATGTCCCTTGGGAGTTGCGGGGGAGGGGATAGATAAAGTCGATGTGAGTGCGGAGTTGACGAAAGACCAGCGTCAACAGATTAATGCGCTCTTGGCTAAACACTCTTATGTATTCACAGACAGACCAGGTTTTCAACTTTGTTGGACCTCAAAATTAAACTAAATACGTCTGACCCTATTCGAATCAAGGGATATCCGGTGCCATACAACGCACGTGAAGCTGTGGACAAAGAGGTGGGGAAAATGTTGGATCTGGGGGTGATTGAACCCTCCAACTCGCCATATTCTTCTCCAGTAGTGCTAGTCAGGAAAAAGGACGGGACGAACCGATTCTGCATTGATTTTTGGCAGTTAAATAAAATCACTGTGTTCGATGCAGAACCAATGCCAGATATGGAGAAACTATTTGCGAAGTTGCCGGGAAACCGATGGATTTCCAAATTGGATCTGTCCAAGGGATATTAGCAGGTTCCCATTGTCCCAGAGTCCCGAACTTTGACAGCATTTGCGACCCAGAAAGGACTGTATCAATTCAAAGTGATGCCATTCGGGTTAGGTGGAGCCAGCGCTACCTGTTGTCGTTTGATGCGTAAGTTGCTTAAAGGTTTAGCAAACGTTGATAGCTTTGTAGACGACATATTCGTGTACACGAATACTTGGAGTGAGCACGTGTCCGTCCTGAGCGAGCTCTTCAATAGACTCCGCAGAGCGAACCTTACAGTGAGACCCACTAAATGCAGTATTGGTTATACAGATTTAGATTGTTTGGGTCATAGGGTCAGCGGTATGGGTCAGTTAAAACCTCATCCCAAGCAAGTTGAAGCAATTAGAGACGCACCAAAGCCAACCAATAAAACGCAGGTAAGATCATTTCTAGGTCTAGTAGGTTTTTATAGAAAGTTTATACCGAACTTTGCAGCCATTGCTAACCCGCTGTCTGATTTAACCAAGAAGGGGCAACCAAACAAAGTTGAATGGGGGACCGCCACAAGATAAAGCATTTTGTACTCTGAAAGAAAAACTTGTTAGTGCACCTATATTAAAATTGCCAGATGTCAGCAAACCTTTTATTCTAAGAACAGATGCTTCTGAAACTGGGTTGGGGGCAGTTTTACTGCAAGAGCAAGACGACAGTAAGTTACCCGTAGCTTACTCGAGTAGGAAATTGCTACCCAGGGAGAAGAATTATTCCGTCATAGAAAAGGACTGTTTGGCCGTAGTATGGGGAATTGGGAAGTATCACGCATATCTATTTAGGAGAGATTTCGTTCTCGAGACTGATCACCAACCCCTAATGTATTTAAACAAGGCCAAGGTCGCTAACGCTCGGTTGATGCGTTGGGCGCTAACACTACAACCTTATCGCTTCCGTGTAGAAGCAATAAGGGGAGTTGAAAATGTAGGTGCAGACTACTTGAGTAGGGCATGATGGGAAATTTGTATGAATTTGCCCAGTAATAAAATCCAGATTGTAGTATAACCAGTGTAAATGTTGTAAGATATCATCAGTAGTTATTTTTCTTCTATTCTGTGTTAGTTTTAAAAATGTGTACATTTTTATTCTTAGGTGGGAGGTATTGTCACATAATTAGGTGAAAATTGAATTTATTTTCTTCTTGATTTACAAACTAATCTCACCATTTTTTTTGTTTCGTCGTACATGCGTTGCCTGGGGTGAATAAGTGGTTTTTCCCAAGGTAAGCGGCGTGTAACGATTTGCATGTGCCGATTTTGAATTACATGAAATCCGGAACATTAGTTTCACGTAGTGCACGGTAATATTGCTGTGATTTCTGCTCACCTATTTGAGGGTATATAAGGCAGAATATTTATGATCAATATTACGGGACCTAAAGTATCTAATCACAGGATAGATAGCTCGTCTTTCAATCTTCAGCCAAAGGGGTGAGTGTTAAATTTATATTTCGTTTTATTGTGAATTTTATTCAGTTTATCATTTCATATAATGATGTTTTTATTGCAATGCAGATTTTAAACGTGAATATTTGGAATTAATAGTCACTATTAGACTTTAAATGCAATAGCGTGATCTAAGGTTTAGATTATTTTTTGAGACAACTATTATTAGTCTGGTTTCTTTATTGTAGCTGATAACGCATCTGATAACGTCTGATAACGCATCTGTTAACGTCTCTGATAACGCATCTGATAACGTCTGATAGCATCTCTGATAACGTCTGATAACATCGCTGATAACGCATCTGATAACGTCTCTGATAACGCATCTGAGAACATCTCTGATAACGTCGGCTGATAACATCTCTGATATCGTAGCTGAAATTGTTGCTGATTTATTGTGCAATCGAATTGAAGTATCTGACTGTCTGTCTGTCAGATTGTCTGTCCGTCTACATCTGTCGTGACGTGTAAATATCCGGAAATCTAGAAGTCCGAGTGTCGGAACTGTCTAGAGTTGTAAACATCCGGGGTGACATCTAGGGTATTAAGGAACGTTAGTTCTAGTAGATGTTGTATGCTGTCTGTACGTATAACTGTGGTGGATCCGTGAAGGGCAAGTGACCGATAAAAGTATTGAGTCAACCCTAGGTCTTCGGGGAAACTGGGCGGCGATTCAACTGTGGGTGAATCGTACGGTTATACAGAGTCGAGACACATGTGTGTGTTGCAATTGTAGTACAAATGAATACAGTGTTGTATTTACATGGTTACTTCAAATCACAATAGTATTTCAAGGCATTGCATGATTCTCAATAAAAGCTAGCAACTTGATTAAATACATGTATATGTTCGTGCTAGTTGTCGCAATCCATGCGTGCGATAGCATAGTTTGATGCTTGTGTTTATTATCGTAATTTATACTTGCGTTAATATAACTTTTGTAAAGGTTCTTTGGATCTGTGTATAGTCCAAGAGATTCCTTTGTATCTGTGTTTTATTTTGTATTAATATTTCATTTATTCATGTATTGTGAATGGTTGTGAGTGTAATTGTGGGTTGAACGCATGAGTTATTGTGTTGATACACTATTATTTTTCATTAATAATTTATTTCATAAATTTATATTTTCTTTCACATATTGTGTTTGTGTTGTTCATTTAATCCACCATCCTCTCGGTAACAATTCTGTTACATTCAGAAAGATCATATGTTCTGGCAAGCTGAATCAACTCATCTTTTTTTGAAAATATCTAATTGCTCCTGGGTAGGATTAGAAAGAAATATTTCTACCTTAGATGTCATTTTAATACAAGCCTGTCAGTCTCACTAAAGATTTTTAAAAAAATTCAAAAACTAGGGGAAATTCAAATTTAAATTTCAATTTATTTCAATCCCGGACGAGCCACCAATTTCTCTGTTACGTGCTTAGGCTCGAATAAGCAGCAACACAAAGAGTGAAAACTAACAAGCTTGTAAAACTTTAACAATGAATTTATTAAGTACAATTATTTCATAAAATAAATAAACTTACGGTTTTAGAGAATCAAATCCAATATTAATCCAATATAGAAATCACAAAAATAATATACTAATAGAATTGCAAGAGTCCTGATAAATAAATGTTCTAATAGTTCCAGGTTCGAATCTTGACGATGTAATCCAAAATGGCTGACGATGTCACGTGATGCAGTTCTTGTTTTATAGTCATGCAAATTAAATTATGAACACATGTTTTCTCCTCCAAATAAATAAAATAAATCCTCTTGCTTCAACGAATTGGCACAATTCCCAGTACAAGGTAATTAAAAGTATAACTCAAACAGAAAACACAACTTAACATCATAAAGCCCAACATCTACTAAATTGTTTTTCTCCCAAACAATAATTTAAATACTTGATTTTTACGTAAACAAGGGATCACGTGATTTTATGGAAGTTCATGGAAGGTCAAAGAAAGAGGCTACCTTCACTAAGTCACATACTAATAGAATGATCTAGATAGATGTATTTGGATTTTAGCCAATCATTTCCAAGGCTTGTTTACACTCTCTAAAGAAGTG
This sequence comes from Unio delphinus, assembly GCA_029339505.1. Classification (NCBI taxonomy): domain Eukaryota; kingdom Metazoa; phylum Mollusca; class Bivalvia; order Unionida; family Unionidae; genus Unio; species Unio delphinus. Next base: position 23,406,675 of record JAQISU010001236.1, read on the forward strand.
TCAGAAATTAGGTCAACAAGCCAAGGTCAAAAACATGTTTACAGATAAAGTATCGTCATAGAGATTTCTCTAGAATAATTTCCCAATTAATGAATTTTAAAACCCAAAATGACAAATTTGGATCTGATAATAAAAAAAATGATTTAAATCAAATAGACGTAACATTAGTGCTTGAATTAAGTTCTTGCAGGGCATTTTCTCGGTGAAAAACGTACAGACTTTCAAAGTAAATTTACGTCGGATTCACTTGACTTAAATCACTATAAGTATTAGTAGTCGATCTTTCAACAAACTAGGATAGAATATATACAGTATTCATCGTAAGCATGATCGTCGTTGGTTTGGCTGTTGTTGTTTTTGTATGCAGACAATAATTTCATTTTAACATATCATGAAGATTATTTACGGGACGACCTTTTAATTTTCGAAGGATAAAGTTAATGGAGGAGTTTGAAAATTATTTTTGTTTGAAGCAGTATATATTTTTCTTTTTGCTTAAAAAAATTGTAATGCTTTTCAATTAATATGATGCAAATATAAAGTTCTTTTACTGTACAAAAATACCCACGTAGATTTTGTTTTAAAGCGACATGGTTGCTGGCATTGCTTTATTGGAATTGGGTGTTGGAGGAATTTATTCAAATTTTCAAATTCTTTCAGACTATTCTAATTGGCTCGACTGTTCAGCCGGTATTGCATTTTGAAATCTATACCGGAAGTACAAATGTTACGAAATGAGTCTTAAAGGAATCATGATATTTTACCTATCCGTATAGAAGTCATAGTGATCACTTTCCTTTCTAATTACGATAAATAATTTTGATCCATTTAAAAATGGAAAATGAAGGTATTTGTAGTGGAGGGATCGTTAGGTTGCTAAATTAATAAATGTTCAATGGAGAGAGAGAGAGAGAGAGAGAGAGAGAGAGAGAGAGAGAGAGAGAGAGAGATAGAGAGAGAGAGAGAGATACGTGGGTTGTTTGTAAATCACTATTGCTACCTTAGCACATAATCTTAATCGGTGCTCTCATAAAATCTGTGTTTATGGAATACATTTACTCTAGGATAATATCTGCTTATCGTATACATGTACCTCTATATGATTTGTGCTTATCATTTTCATGTACCTCTAGCATAATCGGTGCTTATCCCATACATGTACCTCTATCATAATATGCTTATCGCTCACATTTACCTCTACTTATCATATACATAAATCATATATGTACCCTTTTGGCCACATATAGTATATTCTATTAATATATCTTCAAACAAGTAATACCAATTACTAATCGTACCAACTCTATTACCACTATTGCAAGTGTTGGTACATAACAAGGCAAACGCAGTAGTACCAGACACAATAAATATAATTGCAGTAGTAGTAGAAGTACAAACAAATGCAACAGTATCAAGAACAACAATATCCGTTGCAGTACTAGAAGTGGTAATAGTACAATTTTACTTGGTACTGTCCTAATAATATATTGTATGTTACCGTGGCACTAACGATTCAAGTGTTAGCTTTGGAATCTAGTATCTGGACTTGTTGCATGTCTATCTAGCCGCGACTAAAGAAACAAAACATTAGCTTCTGAAAACGTTTCAGCGACTTTGAATCATCTGTACCAGAAATCCGTGTTAGAAAGGACATCTGATTGGTCAAGTGAAATTCCGACATTTCTGGCTCGGCACTGAACTATTGTCAGTCTCTGTTTAGTCTGGGCATGCGTGGTTTTCTTAATGCAGTTTCAACTGGCTAAGAACGTGGGAATTGCAGACAGATTCGGAATCAAATTGTTAAGTGTGTGTTTTTTGTAAATCACGCGGGTTTTACTTTACAGATCAATACAGCTTATATGCTTGAATGCATTGCTAACGTCAAAGATGGATGCCATCTTGAAAATGCATCTTCTTTGCATTTAGAAATTTGAAAATTTATGTATAATGGTTCTTAAAATAATTAGATTTTTAAAAAAGATAAAAATAATATTCATCGGAAGAATTATTCACTAACAATAATCATTAAATGACGAGAATGCAATAAATGTATACAATTTATGTAAAAGGGAAATGTCTCTCGTTGCTATTTGAATACACTCTAAGTTATCAAATATTTCAAAACAAATACCAGACCAAACCGTTGACTATTTTTCTTGTGCCTCGGTTTGTAGATTTTTCCAGGACAATTAGAATACTGGGGAGAAAATATATTTTACAATGCTTAAAAGAAATTAAAGCCTCTGCAATGGTACTGTTTACAGTGCAGGTCATTGTGAGATACTAAGTATCACTTCACGCTTCATGTAGAAAGCAAATACGCATCTAGCAGTTCTACCGACTGTCATGTACCAGTGTCACAATACAGTGATATTAGTAGCAATATTAGATGCATTTGAAATAGTAGCAATAGTAGATGTCGTAGTAGTATTAGTGGTACTCGTAGTAGTAGTATTAGTGGTAGTCGTAGTAGTAGTAGTAGTAGTAGTAGTAGTAGTAGCAGTAATGGTACCAGAAGTGGAAGTAGTAGATGTTTTTCAGTAGAACTTGACTCACGATGACATTGATTGCTGAGAAGTAGCTTTCCAATGTTATATGGCTGATTGTTATACTATATATGATGTCATATGAAACACCAAGCCTTATCATAAATATTATAAAATATACATTTTAGTCTAAGTTTATATAGTCGACAAGGAGATGACATACAAAAGCCCTCCGGAAAATATGTTACCATGTGGCAGTAATTTGATATTGTTAACTAGCGTTGATATCTAAATAAATATCTTAGTTTTATGTAAACGCGGCGGATGAAAACAAACAGATCTCAATTTGAAATTGTTTTAAAGCAAAACAGAAACTCGGTAGATATATGTTTGATGTTTAAAATAAATTACCTTTAGTTCATTTTCCAATACATGGTTGGTTTTGTCAAGTGATTTAAGAGTGGCCCTTTTATCCATATTGCTGAGATTGATGACAAACTCTAAGCCCATCAATATAATGAAGACCAAGCCATTGATCTTGGAAGTGCAAAACGAGTGATTCGTCTTAGAGATTGAAAGATGAGTCATCAAGCAATATTGAAAATTATATTCCGTTTCTTTGGAAATCCAGTGTGCATTGTTCATTGCCAAATAAAAAGAAACTGATTGACATGTGTAAATGACATTGTCTAATAATATTAAAAATGAGCCGGAGAAAATATATGTATTCTGAAACTTTCTGCACATGCGCCAAATTAATGTTAAATTATTATAGTAGTTTTGTACGCTTCGATTACTTATAGCACAGAGTGACCAAAATGAAAACAGAGAGTGCTTCATTTAGACAAAGTAGACTTCGCAAGAAGTCTTTTAGTGTAAACCTTATTTTTATATAACTTCAACCTGTAGAAAGGGTTGCCGTAAGAATAATGTAAAGATGACCCGAATCTTTTGACGTTAGATCGACATCATTGTATTCACACGTATTCGTGTGTAGATGCAGATGTCTACCTTGTGTGGGCAGACATAATTTAGTCATGTGTGTGCATGTAATTGTTCCCTGTGAAGTTGAATATAGGTAACCTGGTGTTGGCTTGTATAATATTGTCCTGTATGGACCAGTAGTCTTAAGTGTGAGAACATAGATCTGTCCTGTGTAGACGATAATTATGACACTGTCCGTTGTAGACATTGTTCTATTCCCTGTGTGTGATAACTAGAATTTCTGATAAACTGTTGCAAATATAGTACTCTTTACAAGATTCAGTTTTAATTCAATATGAGTTGTAGGGTAGATTCGAGTAACGTTTTAGATTAAATGTTATTTTTAATAACATATATTTATATACAGTTGTTGCTAACTCAATGCAGTCCGGTATATTCAAATTATAGACGTTTGTCATCAATGCAGACTGATTCAATACATGTATATGCTTCTATCATTAACGTAGTATGATATATTAAAATTGTAGACTTCTGTCATCACTGCAATATGTTACTTTACCTTTATAGACAAAACACCAATAGGTTATATACTTAAGACATATGATTGATACAAATTCCAACTTAAATTAAACCCAATTCGATAGCTGGATTTTAAATAAAAATCCAGAGCGTTTCTTTAGATTCACATGTTTAGGTTCGTCTGTTTGCTATCCAGAAATCCAGAGCGTTTCTTTAGATACACATGCTTAGGTTCGTGTTTACTAGCTAGTGTTATGTTAGATAGTAGAGTAAGTAATCAGGAACTGTAAACGGGTGTCTTTTCATGTATTTATGGTAGCTTTACATGATAATATTCCACGTGTCCTGTTAATCTAACACTTTACAAAACAGCTAAAGGGTTAAATAATGAAATTTATTATGAAGCAAAAGACAATCAAACTATTGTGTACATATCAGGCCCGCACCTAGGAAATTCTGGGCCTCAGGCAGCTGACAGAGTTCGGGCCCCTTTCGTGTTTCAAATACGTGCGTATATGTTATCTATCTAGCTCGGGCACCTGACAAGTGCCATGGTTGCCCCCCCCCCCCGCCCCCTAGGTGCGGGCCTGTACATATACACAAATAGTTTAGCCTTATTCATTACTTACTCGGCGGTTAATGGATTGTATCGTATTAATTAAATTGAGCATCTCTTGTCACTGTCCGCCATAAATCTGCAAGCATTCATGGGGTCCCTTTGCCCACATTGGGTTTCTACATTGTTGCAATGTTCGGGTGAAATCGATTACCGCGCTCTTCACGCACTGCTCCGCAGTTCGGTGGAAACAAATCTCAATGAGTGTCTATTTCGTGACGTGTTGTAATCAGGGCTTATGTATTCCTTGAGGAGGTTTTCCACCAACTCCCTATAGTTGTTTGTCTTGTTGTTTCCAAGAAAATGTTGTCACTAATAGGAAGGCTTTCAATGCCTCGTTTCCTTACCACACAGTGCATGGTCAAATACATCATCTCGAAGTTCACGAATCTGAGGACCAACAAAGATACCTTTCTTTATTTTAGCTTCATGTATCCTTGGACGTTTTCCACTGAGGTACTTTGAAAGCTGCATATGCTTTGTCCATGGCTTTGAGAAAGTGCTTCATAAGACTCATCTCGTTGCGCAGGGGTGGTAACACAATCTTTCTTGATTAAACAAGTTGTATCTGCTGAATACGTTTCCTCCCATGCTTTAATGACGGTCAGAGAGGCCAGTCTTTCTTCATATAGTGTGCATCACTCGCATGTCAATTCCATACGCAGAGAAAAGAGCAATACTTTGTGTATCCAGTCTGCAGACCAAGCAATAGAGCAAGAAACTTCAAATCGCCATAAAGGTGACACTGACGATGGTCATAGATTATGCTCCTCAAAAGTTTGTTTTATGTGTTTATCTTTTAATAGGTTTCCTTCATATGGACTTCATGCCCAAATGAAAATGATGGCAACCATTGCCACTATGCAGCGAAAATGATTTCAGATTTGTCTTCAGTGAATCAAGAAAGAGTTTTCACACATCTTGATTATGAACGATGTTGAGGGCTGCCATCACACCGTCGATTGCGTTGCAGGCTACATGATCCCCTTCCCTGTAGTAGAATGGGACAAAATCCTTTTGACGGTCACGAAACATGGAAACCCTAACACCACCTTCCAGGAGAGGAGATTTACACTGCTTTAGTCTGGATCCCATCAACTCTGCGATACTCTTGGATATTTCCACCTCCCTGACAAAGCCATTCAGTTCAGCTTGTGTTATGAGGTGCATTTCAAAGGAGGATGGGAGAAAATATGGGTCATATAACACTTATGGTTTAGGATTTGTTATTTCATTCCCTTCCTCTTCCTCGTTTGACTCAAGTGAGAATGATTCATGTGCATCGGGAACCGGTAGTCCTTCTCTGTTGATTTAAATATTTGGATAATGAACATTCTTTCTTTTTGGCATACCTTTCCCAGCAGGAGTCACCATGCACAAGCAGCAATTGCTGATATGGTCTGGTGTTTCTCTTCAAATCATTGGCACTGCAAAAGGCACTGATTTCCGTTTCCAGTTGAACCACTGGAGAATATTTGTTGCACAAGTGTTACAGCATAATCGATTTGCCCACCTCTTGTCTCGTTTGCACAAACGTGATAGGTTTTCTTAACCATAGTGGTTATACTGAGGTTTTGTAATGCAAAACACACTTCGCTACAAACATAGCAGAAGTTAACTCAATTTGCAAGATTAAGCTCTGAAAAATAAGAGAGATCTACACTTTGTCATTTCGAGAACTGATCGTGGTTTATTTCTTCAGCAGAGTGATTTAAGCTTAGTTATGATTGCATCATCCATAACGTTTAGGATAGACATGATGCAATTCATACCATGCATAACACAATACCATACTTCAGATTACAACAGTCATTATTTTGCCTAAAAAGCATGTACTGTCCAAACCCAGTCATATATTTAAAAATAGATTCAGGAAACGATGTATTTTAGTCAATCAAAGTTTACATTGAGATCGCTTCCCGTTATAACTCACGTATCCCGCCATTCCCATGTGTCTTCAAGGGTCTACCGACAATATGCCCAAAAACCAGTTCAAAAGAAAGACTAAATCCTAGGGTCGTATATACTGATACAGTATCATAACTTTAAAACTAGATCCAATCAACAATTGTAAGCATCGTTTTAGTTTTCAGTGACCCAGAATCTGTACAGTTGGAAAACATTATTTTCGAAAACATTTTGGCTGTAGGCATTTGTAACTGTAGCAAACATTCAGTGGTAAGACAATTGTCTGTCCGCAATATCCATTAAAATGGCATGGTCGATAAAATGGTATAATTTACAATATTTAAAACTTCATTTTCGATTGGTGAAAACACGGAAACATTATGTATTATGATGTACGTGTAATTTATATTCTGTGCTTGAATTTGGTCAGTGATTGACATGGAAGTCTTAGGATAAGCCATGAAACACCACTGGCTTTACATTTTGGAACTGATAAGGTTTATCACAAGAACTTTCATCATTTTTATGTCAGGCGAATCTGATAATTGATGTTTCCAAATACTGTAGATCTTTTCACACTTGTCAAATGGTAAGTATATCAATATTTCAGAAGAAATATAAGGCTCATATTCAACATATTCATGCATATGACGAAACCGTATAGGATAATAATGTTTGATTGTGTCGGTCCCCTACCTAAGACCAAGTGATACTTGTTGACCATAATGCGTCTGACAAAACCATATAGGAGAATAATGCTTGATTGTGTCGGTCCCCTACCTAAGACCAAGTGATACTTGTTGACCATAATGCATCAGACGAAACCATATAGGAGAATTATGCTTGATTGTGTCGGTCTGTTACCTAAGACCAAGTGATAATTGTTGACCATAATGCATCTGACGAAACCATACGTATTCAATATTTACTGATGCAATGCCTTATTCAAACTAAAAACAGTCAAAGCTATGGTAAAGTTTTACTTGCACTCTTTGGACTTTACAAATATGTCTAGTCAGATCAAGTGTCCAATGTTATGCCTGGAATTTTCGAATACGCTTTAACATCCAAAACATTCAGTCTTCTGCTGCTTATCACCGTGAAAGTTATGAGGTTGGGGAAAGATTTATCCAACTTTGAAGAACATATTGATTTGACACCAGTAACGATTGGGATGATGGTACTCGTTTGCTGTTGTTTGCTGTTACGAAATCGGTTAAAGACACATTAGGCCTTCGTCGTTCTTTTGAGTTGATTTTTGGACATATTCTCGGTAGACCATTGAAGTTCTTAATAGAGAACCGTCTGTTTAAATTAAGATTACAAGACTATCAAAAGCTTTTGAAGTATCAAAAACTAAGATTCACTATACCCAATCACAAATTAAATTTATTTCTGGCAGACACAAGAAAGGAGCTTTCAACCTTGTTATAAGGTAATGTTTCATTTGCAATACCTCAAGATCTAAATTTTATAATACTTATCCAGTTGAAAAGAAAGTAAAAGACTTAAATTTTATCATTAACACCTCTTTGAGAAAGAAACAAAAGCAATTTGGAAATTTTTAGTATGCTAGAAGATCACTTTAGTTGATACAGCTCACGTGACCCATACAGTAAGGATATATACGATGTAATGCAACTTGACAATACTGACTTTGGTTTAACCTTCTTTCTAGTTAAGCAATATTGAGCAATCTGGACCAGAAGCATTTAAATCTAGAAGCGTAATGAAAGAAAGATGAATGTGAACACTTGTTTCCTGATATTCCAACTCAGACATATAACACCCATAATGACGTTGAGATGATAAGCACTACACATGTGATAAAACATTCTTATAGGCTGAATCATCTCAAGCAGGAATGTTTGAAAAATGAATTCAATATTTACTACTTTCATAGAACCAAGTAAAACTAAGTGGTGTTAAAAACTTATTTTAGTGCCGAAATCAACCTGTCCCATTTTAACCATCTCATTATTAAATTAAGTATCAGTTGCATCTTGCCACTTACTAAATACGGGCCTATGATAATCATTCTGATGGAATTTGGTAGCGCCGCATGGTGTTTAACATGTTCTCGTGTTTTTATCGCCAACAAATCAATAATATTCATGTTATTATAAATAAATTATGGATCTATTTTGTGTGAAATGTAAGACGCGTACTAGCACAAACTACCTAACAACAATTACAACAACAACAGAACAGATCAGCGCTCACCGGTAGGTGCGCACAATGTGGTACAAAGAAATTTAGATTTATTTCTACAAAATCGGAGGTGATATTGCAGCAAAATTGACAAAATTACCAGGGACTACATGGGCCAAATACCCACGAGAAAAATACCTTCCAGGGTATAGTTATTGTGGCCCTGAAACCAGAATGCATTTTCCCGACTGACAAATATAGTTTATGCTGTTACATCTGCGATTATAAAATCTTATTCAGTATCACCTAGAATTAATCGTGCATAATGCCGCCTCTAATCATATGCCTCACCTTGGGTAAATTTACCGATTATTCTTCTACCGAGATATTTAACGTTTTCATCATTGATTTCACATCTATGTTCAAAGATCTCCTTGGATCGTTTAACAATATAATCTTCGTCCAGATCAGGAAAACTTTCCTTCTAATCGTTAATAATTTTATCAAGACCATCATCATCAGTGTATGGTAACCAAACCTCAGTCTCCGCTCGATATGATATAATTGCCTCACTGACAGTCAGCGATATCAGTATTTTACAATCAATCATATACCGTAATAACACTATTGGTGCCCAGCATTTTTCAGATAAATGTCTACCAAACCAAACATAACAAATATTACGGAGTCCTTGGGCAAACTCTAATGATACCACATGAGCGAACCCCGTTATATCAAAATCGGGTAGTGGTCCATTAATCGCAACTCGTGTCATTTTGTGTGTGGGATGTCCAATTCATTTAAAATACCCAGCACACTCTCCATACCCAAGGAAACGTTCTGGAAAACACGCAACCACAACAACCGAGATGACACTTTTAGAATGATATTCGGCATTCCACAATCCGCCGTTTCCGTATTTGGCACAACTAGCTTGAGCATCTGAGAGAAATTCAAATCCTGTTGACTTTCATAGATTTCTCTCCCTAGCGAAATGAGCTGCAACTGACGGGATTATAAAACAGTTTGTAAGTAATTGCTCGGTATTCTCATTTGAAAATTTCTCAGCGAGTTTTCTGATTTCCTCATAAAGAGATTTCGTTCGATATATTTCGCCGTTAGATCTTACAAATTGATCAAATTTACATTCTTCATTGAAACTTAGAAATAACCACATTGATACCGGATCGTTTTTACTTAACTCGTAAACAAGATCAAACATGATCATGTCACCAGAAAACTCTGGCGGGTAATATTTTACAATTCGATCTCGTGGAAATATTGTTACTACGTTAGTCCACGTGTGCACATTATGATCAATGATATTTATTGGAGCTCCTCTTGATATATATTTCGATTCGTATAATACTTCTCATGTTATCGTTGCTACGGTTATTGGGAATTTTAATGCTTTTTTCTAGCTCGGATACATTTTGTATTGTAGGACCGGTATCCTTGACTGATAAAGCCCATTTGCTTTATTGTTATACGCCTTTGATCTGTTACTCATTCGGCTGCACAATTTATCCTCGATATTTTCATTGGTTTCAGATTCTCAACGCTTGGTTTTACATTTATCGCATAAATTCCATAAATAACCGCGGTCACAGGATACGCTCGCTCGTAATGCGGTTTGTCAATTCCGGTTAATATTTCTGGTTTGGAACTTTGACTTACAATGACAGTCTTTTTTATAACCGAGGACAGGGTCGGATTATCACGAATAATCCAATTTCCTGTTTCTGCTAGTATCATAAATTTCACTCTGAGAAATACTTTCGATGTTTGAGATGCGCAATTATACTCGCTACTCGTTTGTCGTTCATAAGTTGAAATTAGTATTAACACTTTTTATAATATCAAAAAACATCACCTGGCCTATCTTCATATCCACCTGGCTGTGGATCAGATGCAGTAGTTCGTGGTGTCCTTAATTTGACATACTGAACATTTTCAGCGTTGTCAGTAATATCCTTGGAAAACATCACTGATGGACCCGCTGTATAATCGTCAGAATATCTCGCTAAACCTAATATTGTAGTAGCAGCATCAACATCCTTCCGGATGGATTCCATCTCTCTTCCATCAATTGTATATGTAGCACTACTGAAAAATGCCATAATACCGTTATTGACGAAACCAACTTGCACATTTGGGTCCATATGGTGTATTAGCTGTAACATGTGTTACAAGTTCCCCTTCTACTTCAATAAATGCTTCGGCTAATAAGAAATATCTAACTGTATCTTTAATTGACTATTTGGTTGTATTGCGTTATAAGAATAAAACTGATAATCACGTACAGATTCATCCTTGAGAACCGGTGGGTCTATATCAATTGCTGGGTCGCGTGAAGATTTGAACATTTTATTATATATTTCTATATCTAAATCACGATCTCAAACCACTTCCTGCTATTAAATTTGCAGTAATATTTCAATGTGCATCAAATTCTTGATTCATCAGGACTGCTAGTGTTTGATCTGCGGCTTGGTTTATTATTTTACTGACATTCGCGGGCATAATTTCCGTTGATGAAAATTTTACTGACGGCGGTTTGCGTCGCAATAATCGTGTTAGTATTTCTTTAGCTGCAGAAAACGCCTTACTATCAATATTACCAATAGCACCAGGAGTTTTTTCACCAATGCCATTAATAGCTTTCATCGATAATTGTTTTGCGATTGGCAAATAACCTTTTGAATAACATCACCAAGACTATCTCCATAAATCGTTCTGTAAACGGGTTATCGTGAGTTTACTACGTAGGCCATGGTTGGTTTATTATGATGATAGTGTATGATCATCTTATCAATCATCGTTATATCTAATCGTGGTGATAATTAATCACTGTGGTACCCATCAACGAGGTCATCAATAAATTATCGATATACGCCGATATCCATGATACCGCCTTGAAATTATCGTCTATATATATCAGAGGCTTCATTAATTATATCCGGTGAGTTATTTCCAGCACGTTTACCCCCTATGAGAATTTCTAATCGTGCTATATCGGAGAGAATATTATTAGGTAAGGTAACAAAACCATTCCCTAAAAAAAAACACTACCAGTAGCACCAGGAGCGTAGTGAAATCTTCTTCTAGAGATCCCACCAAACTTCTTAAAAATCTGTTTTTTTTTCTCTTGTTGAGGTGGAGGAAGTTGAAAAGAAGACTCTTGCATTCAAGATTTTTTTCTTTATTTTGTTGTTTTTCTCTTTCTTGATGAGGTCGAGGAAGTTGACAAGACTTTTGTTCAGGTGGTGAATACGGAAGTGGTGGTTGTTAAGGCTGTGATCTGTATTTTTTTTATCAAGATTTTGTAATTCCCATACAAAATTAACGAATTTTGGATCATTATTTATGGCTCATTTTTTTGTTGTAGTATGCACGATATATCCAGTTGATAAAATTATCATCATTTACGATAACATATTCTGGTTTGAAAATTTTATCTTTTTGAACCAAATTTGCTAATGTTGAAGCGGGTAAATTATTTTATTTAATTTCTTTGAGCTTCTTAATAACACCATTGTAAAATATCTTTATTAGTTCAATATTTTCTTTTCTTGGTTTGGATTTAGGTGCAATTGTTTCATTCACGTCAGTAATTTCGGTACGAACCTTATCTATACCCTCCAGTATTTTCTGATCTAATGTGCATCAATTAAATATTTTATATGTTGATGTGCATAGAACAAAGTGATTAGAAATGTATGAGAGAGAGAGAGAGAGAGAGAGAGAGAGAGAGAGAGAGAGAGAGAGAGAGAGAGAGAGAGAGAGAGAGAGAGAGAGAGAGTGGATGGGGTTACGTTAATGACGATCGTGAAAATAAATGTATGTTCATGTAACTGCTTGTTTATCAAATCGAACAATCGAATGTTGAATTCATTTATTTCTTATATGGGTGATAAAAATAAAGCCCTATTCGAGTGAATTCAAACTTATGAAACAGTCATTTGCTACAAGTAATTATGACGAGCAATTCCAGTCTTCCCATGAACTTATTGTTAAATCTGTATTTCAGTAGAATCCGTAACAAAAGGACTCGGTTCTTCCTTCAACAGCGACCTCCCCTAGCTGTATCCATCTTTCGCCAGTGTAACAGCCTGTTTGCTGCTGTGTCGTGCTTGGTTGCTGTATACTGGGCCATGTCGATATTTCGGTTTTGCAATTCCAGTTATCCCAGTAAATGATCTGCCCGCTTTCGCTGCAAATGGACCCAAAACACCATGAGCCTTATGTCCTACGAGAAATTTCTTCCCCAGGCCGGAAATGGCGGCCGTCAATAATACATCCGTCTGGGGATATTGGAGTCGTCGGGGTTAAACATCTTTCTTGAAAGAGGGTCATCAGATAAATAAGAGCAACAATTTTGTTCTGAAACAAACAATGCGTCATATTATGTTGTTCAATGCTTAGTGCTTGAATTACGTTCTTACAGGGCATTGTGTCGGTCATGTAGGTGCAAATTTACAAAGTAAATTTACATCGGATTAACTTCACGAAAACTACTATAAGTATTTGTACTCTTCAACAAACTATGACAGAATCTACAGTATTAATCGTAAGCATGATTATCATTGGTTTGTACGTTAGTATTTTTGTATACAGACAATAATTTCATTTTAACATATCATCAGGATTACATACGGGACGACCTTTTAATTTTCAAAGGATAAAGTGGAGCAGGAATGGGATTTTAGCTTGAAGCAGTATATATCTTTTGTTTTGCTTAAAAAAACATTTTAATGTTTTGCAACCAATAGTTCTTTTGCTGTACAAACAAATCCCACGTAGGTTTTGTTTTCAAGCGATATGTGGGTTGGTGTTGGTTGGTTGTAATTGGGTATGGGTGGATTATTTTCCAATTCTTTCGGAATATTCTAATTGGCTCTACTGTTCAACCGGCATTGCATTTTGAAGTCTATACCGGAAGTACAAATGTTACAAATTGAGTCTTAAAGGAAGCATGTTATTTGACCTATCCGTATAGAAGTCATATTGATCACAAATCCTACCAACTCTCGTACCACTACTGCAAGTGGTGGTACATAATGAGGCAAACGCAGTAGTACCAGACACATTAACTATAATTGCAGTAGTAGATCTAGAAGTAAAAGCAAATGCAACAGTATCAAGAACAACAATATCCGTTGTAGGACTAGAAGTGGTAATAGTACAATTTAATTTGCTACTGTCCTTATAATAAATTCTATGTTACCGTGGCACTAGCTCTTCAAGAATAAGCTTTGAAATCTATTATCTGGACTTGTTGTCTATCTAGCGTTTTAAAAATTGGCTGCGATTAAAGAATCAATACATATTAACGTCTGAACACGTTTCAGCGAATTTGAAGCATCTGTACCGAAATCGGTGTTAGACATCTGATTGGTCCAGTGAAATTCCTACATTTCTGGATCGGCACTGAACTATTGTCAGTCTCGGGCATGCGTGGTTTTCGTAATGCAGTTTCAATTGGCTAAAAAAGTGGGACTCGCAGACAGGTTCAGAATCAAATTGTTACGTGTGTGTCTTTTGTACATCACGCGGACTTTACAGATCAATACAGCTTATATGCTAGAATGCATAGCTAATGTCAACGAGAGATGCCATCTGGAAAATGCATCTTCTCTGGATTTAGAAAATTGAGCATTTCTTATATTTTAAGGTTGTTAGTATGATTAGATTTTTAAAAACAATAATATTCATCGGAAGAATTTGGCACTAACAATAATCATTAAATGACGAGTATGTAATATATGTATGCAATGTATGTGCAAGGGAAATCTCCTTTGGTAGCACTAGTATGTTAATATGACGTATCGCGTAACTATTCGAATACACTCTAAGTTATCAAAAATTTTAAAATAAAACCATCGGTTTGTAGATCTTTCCAGGACAATGAGAATACCAAGGAGAAAATATATTTTATAATGCTGAAAACAAACTAAAGCCTCTGGAAATGGTACTTAGTACAGAGCGCGTTATTGTGAGATATAAAGTACCACTTCACGCTTCATGTTGAAAGCAAATACGGATCGAGTAGTTCTACAGACTGTCAATTACCAGACCAAATACAGTGATATTAGTAGCAATATTAGTATCATTTGAAATAGTAGCAATAGTAGTTGTCGTAGCAGCAGTAATAGTAGTGGTAGTAGTAGTAGCAGTAATGGTACCAGCAGTGGAAGTAGCAGTTAGTTTTCAGTAGAACTTTACTCACCATGATTTTGATTTGTGAGACGTAGTTTCCGAAAGTGATATGGCTGATTCTCATAATATCTTTGTTGTCATATGGAACAACAAGCCTTATGAGAAATATTATAAAATATACCCTTTAGTCTAAGTTTAAATAGTCGACAAGGAGATGACGTATAAAAGCCCTCAGGAAAATATGTTACCATGTGGCAGCAATTTTATATTGGCAATGGGCGTTGATATGTAAATAAATACGTTAGCTTTATGAAAACGCGACGAATGAAAATAAACATATCTAAATTTGAAATTGTTTTAAAACAAAACAGAAAATCGGTAGATGTAATGTTTTGATGCATAAAATAAATTATCTTCATTTCATTTTCCAATACATTGTTGGTTTCGTCAAGTGATTTAGAGTGGTCCGTTAATCCATATTGCTGAGATTGATGACAAACTCTAAGCCCATCAATATAATGAAGCCCAAACCATTGATCGTGGAAGTGCGAAACGAGTGCTTCATCTTAGAGACTGAACTATGAGTCATCAAGCAATAGATAAAGTGATATTCCGTTCATCGGAAAACCAGTGTGCATTGTTCATTGCCAAAAAAAAAAAAAAGAAAGAAAATAAAAATAATTATGGCATATGTAGAAGTTTTTCGTGTTATTTAGGTTGAGTGGGGTGCTCCCAATATTATTTAAATTACTACAAAATACCACACACACACACACACACACACACACACACACACACACACACATGCTCGTTTTGTGAGGAATTGAAGTAGTGATAAAGAGATGCAATGCTCCGAGCTCCCAGTCAGTAGTGCTGACAGTTACATTAAGGAATACACCAAATGTGAAAGTCAAGAAAACAACAATTTAATATCATTAAATAAGTCATCTCTCAAATGAAATTCAAATTCGTCTTTCACTCGACCAAGTGATGGAATATTTTATCATCTGACTTATTGTGATAGATTTTCCTCCCGTCCTGTGTTCCTACTCATAAGTATGATCTTTCTCTGGACTTGTAATCCAATTCTCTCCAGTCTCTCTAACTTCTGCCTCTGTTCTTCCTCTTTCTGTGTCTCCCAGAGACTTTTATATGAGAAACTAGTGTACAATTACTATCAAAGATTGAGTACAGACATCCCAGTCCAAAATACTAGCCAGTTCTATAGAAAAATATGTTACCATGTGGCAGTAATTTGATACTGGCACAGGGCGTTGATATGTAAATAAATACGTTAGTATTATGTAAACGTGGCGGCTGGCAACAAGTGGATATAATGTTTTGATGCATAAGATAAATTATCTTCATTTCATTTTCAAATACATTGTTGGTTTTGTCAAGTGATTTAGAGTGGTCTTTTAATTTAGATTGCGGAGATTGGTGACAAATTCGAAGCCCATCAATATAATGAAGACCAAAACATTGATCTTGGAGGTGCAAAACGAGTGCTTCACCTCAGAAAATGAAAGATGAGTCACCAAGCAATAGGGGAATTGATATTACATTCATCTGAATACCAGTAAGCATTGTTCATTGCCAAAAAAACAACTGAATGACATGTGTAAATGAATTGTCTACAAATATTAAAATTGAGCTGGAGAACATATATGTATTCTGAAACATTCTGCACATGCGCCGACTTAATGTTAAATCATTATAGTAGCTTTGTACGCTTCGATTACTTATAATATAGATTAAGACCAAAACTAATACAGAGAGAATACATCAAAAGAAAATCGGAGAACTAAGACTATACGATGATGCGGTGCAACTGTTCAACAAGAGTCCCTTGAAGGGACTGACGATCTAATGAGTGAATAGAATTTCCAATTTACAGGAATTCAAGATGACACAATTTTCTTCCTTTTAATTGCTCAGTGTTGAAAAATTATATGATACTCGTCAGAGAAAAAAAGATTTTCAAATCAGCGACTGTAGTGGACATATTCGATGTTAGCTTGGCACCAAGTTCATTTAGGACGAAATAAATATCATTAGAAGTATTTTGGTACAAACCGCATGTCAAAACTATCATCCATTCAAGAGACTCGTGACAACAAGAGAGTAAATGTGGCGGCCACATCGGATGTACCATAGGCGACATCTCGATTTAGAATCAACTATGTAACATAAGATGTTCATTTAGGCTAAGTAGACTTCGCAAGAAATCTTATTGTGTAAATCTTATTTTATATGACAGTACGAATATTTTCAAGATGGCATCCATCTTTGACATTATATCGACATCATTGTTTTGTATCAACTAAACATCAAGAACGTTCTTTTCATCGAAAACCCAACACTGATATAGCCATCCATTTATTCTGAATAGCAATAGAAGTATCTTCAAGATGGCCACCGTGGCGACCATATTGGATTTGCGAGCAGTACCATCTCCATTTGGACCTGCTAGAGCATGGCATGATTGTGTGTTTCATGGCAATCCTCTAAATAGTGGCACTAACAATCATGTGCTCCGGGCTGACAGACAACGGACCATCATCCCATAAGCAGGGTTGTCCCGACCACATATGCTAACGAGATCATCCCATTCGGCGTAAGGTTTTAAGAGGCGCTAAATGACAGAAGTGACTTTTTTTCCTATTGGGAGTGGGATCGCCAGCGTTATGGTTCGCCTGGTGCAATAAAAAAAAAACTTTGTCTTTGTGACGGACGGCCATGCCTATAAGCTCTTCCAATGTATGACCAGCAAAGATAATAATAATAATAATAATAATAATAATAATAATAATAATAAAAATAATAATAATAATATAGCTATTCGTTTGAAATGTTTAATACTTGGTTCAAGTTAGTAATGACATTCATAATTGTTAATAGTTTTATCGACCTACATATTGATTAAACTGGCATATGGATGCACATTTTGTATAGATAAACATGTTTGTATACCTTGACGTTTATATGCAGTATAGATTATACTCTGCAACTGGTTTTGAAAGTTGTGCTAGGTGCACAATACGTGATTTATTGCAATGCAAAGGTTACATGGGGGTGGGCATGAACAATGCATACAAAGATCTGGATATTACGGCTAATTGTTTTTGCTGCAGAAGCGCTTGAGGTAGATCACGTATAGACTACATTTACCAATTTTTGCATCACTTTGAAATTAACAATGAGCATGGTTATCAGGTTATATGATGTGTTAAATCACAGTCACTGTTGAACTACACCATGTGGAACTGGACTAGCAATTAAGGGATATTATTCAGTCCTGTGGGGATACGCATTCGTTTCCTGTGTAGATGCAGATGCCTACCTTGTGTAGACATACATAAATCAGTCCTGTGTGTGCATGTAATTGTTCCCTGTGTAGGTGCATATAGTTAACCTTATGATGTTTGCATAATATCGTCCCGTGTTGACCATTATTGTTTTGTGTGAGAACATACATCTGTCCTGTGTAGACAATTATTATGAGACTGTCCGTTGTCCGTTGTGGACATTATTATATTCCGTGTGTGTGTGTGTGTGTGTGTGTGTGTGTGTGTGTGTGTGTGTGAGAGAGAGAGAGAGAGAGAGAGAGAGAGAGAGAGAGAGAGAGAGAGAAAGAGAGAGAGGAAATTTCTCTCTGTCTATCTCTCTCTCTCAGTCTATCTCTCTCTCTCTCTCTGTCTGTCTCTCTCTCTCTCTCTCTCGTTCTCTCTCTCTCTCTCTCTCTCACACACACACACACACACACATGATTGGTCATGAGCAAAAGATTTGTACTAATTGGCATCAAGAAACAATGGAATGGTAAACAATACTAAGATAGATAATGTCTAAGGTAAGCTAAAAAAAATCCAAATAGCAGTATTTCAAAACAAAATGTTTTCAAGGGTATGAATAGATGACTCTAGAAGGAAAGACAGACGGACATAAATATATATAGAAAGCTTGTTGCCGTGTGGGGTTCTTTTGGTTAAGATTATTTATGACCTTCAAAATATGTTTTCCCCTATATAAAAAAGTCTTTAAATGGCCAGTAGAGTAACATTGATAACATTGCAATATATTCCCTTTCTTCAGTAAGTACTTCCTCGACTACTACTGCATGCACTTTTTTTGCGTTATGTTTACTGACCGTCTCTGAAAAATATCTAGTCTGGGTATTGACATCATGTTCAAAGTTTCCCTGCCTCTTATATCAATATCTAAGTCAGAAAATATAAAATATCGGTATCTTCTCTTGCTATTTTATCACTAGGCAATTTATTGATAGTGAGATGTCTTTCACATTATCATATATAGCTTAAGCTCAATCACCCCACCTTAGTTACAGCTTTTAGATTAAAACTTATACAACAAGTCACATGCACATAGCTAATTCGCATACTCTGAGGGGATGACTATTTAATTTAAGGAAGGTGCTGGGGGCGGGGGCCAATATCGATTGAGCTATGTAAAAAAATCCTTATGTTGGAATAATCATAGTTTTTACAAATAATATCATGTTGTGTTTTGAATATGTAGATGTATGGCGAAAATTGTGGTGTGTGTGTGGGTGACGAACTCGTGCCCTTTTTACGTTCAAACAAAATTATGTTCATTTCACAATGCCATATGTATACATGTTACAGTGGGCATTTAGTAAGTATGGTATATGTAAAAATTATTTATGCAATTATTGTATCAGAAACGTAAGTTTAGTTGTAGTTAATACTTGACCTTCGAAGAGATGTATTGTTTCAATGAACTCTGACGAACTTCACTTTTGTTACGATAGTCTACGATATTCCTTTCATATTCCGTAAAAGAATAAAGATGTTTACCTTAATGTTAACAGAGGACTCCTGTTTTAGCATTAAATGGATATTTAATACAATGTTCTCTCATAAGCACGTGATTTGACAACATATGAAATAAGCTCTAAAAATAACTATCAATTTGCATATATTAGAAAAGCACGTGAAAATATAAAAATAGATGCAACGTATGGCTCGATTTAGTCCGTTATTATTTTTGGGTAGAACCGGTTCATATCTAGTATAAAATAAAGAACCATATAATAATAATAATAATAATAATAATAATAATAATAATCATGACTTTGTATAACGCCTAATCTTTAGAAGCTTTAAGGTCTTTACATCAATAATGACGTGACTACAGAAAAACAAAAGACAAAAACCATGAAATTGGAAAACAACAAATGCTGAGAATAGTTAAGGTACGAAATATTGCTAGGTCTTTAAGTTTGTTCTTGCAGTTAAAAAGGTGAGTTTTAAGAGACTCTTAAAAGGAATCACTTTGTCTTTGTGTCTAGTTTCAATGGGCAATTATTCCACATTGCTGGGCTGTGGTATGCAAAAGAACGTTGTCCATATGACTTCGTTTTCATAGTGGGAACAATGAGTATACGATTGTCAGAAGAGGAACGTAAGTATCTTGCTGGTGTCAGCACATGGGTGAGGCCGGATAGATGTTGGACTGGAGTTCGTCAATGAAACATAGCACAGAGAACAAATGTTGTTTTTGATTCTAGATCGAATGAATATCCAGTGTATGATACAGAGCAGTGGGGAGGTGTGCTCTGATCGTGGTACTCTAAAGATGATACGGGCAGCTGTGTTGTGAACGTTCTGAAGTTTCTGGAGTAGATTTTGAGAGGAAACAGACAGAATTGAGTTACAATAATCCAGTCTTGAAAATACTAATGAACACGCAAGTGTTTTAGTGGCATCAACTGAACGATATCTGTGAATCGAGCTGATGCGTCTCAGCTCAAGATATGCAGGCTTGCATATGTTCATGACACGTTGATACAATGTGAGAGTACTGTCTAGAGTAACACCTAGGTCTCGTACTGACTTCGTGATTTTAATGTTGGTGTTGCTGATATTTATTGTTTGAGGTAAAGTATGTGAATGAGAATGTCTTTGTTTTGTGATCAGAATGGCCTCAGTTTTATCATCATTCATCTACAGTTTGTTACATGTCATCCATGATTTCACATCAGCAATGCACCCCTCTTGTCCTTGGATCGTATCATTAACTTCATTTGGGTGGCTAGACATGTATATTTGGGTGTCATCAGCGTAAAGTTGGTGGGACACTGGGTGATGATTTATGACACTTGAGAGTAGCTGAGTGTAAAGAACACAGATAACAGGTCCAAGAACAGACTCCTGTGGAACACCACAACATATATCAACTGGGCTAGAGTTTATTCCATTTACAGATATAATTTGTGTCCTATTGACAAATTAGGACTTGAACCACTGTAAGACTGTATTATGAATGCCAAATACATGCTGTAGACGGTGAAGTAATATATCATGGTCTATTTTGTTCAATGCTGCAGACAAAGCAAGGAGGATGAGGACTGTAATCTCTCCGCTATCCAAAGCCGAGAAAATGTCATTGAATACGTTCAGAAGAGTAGTTCTTGTAATGTGGCAAGGTCGATATGTAGAATGTACATTCCGAAACAGACTCTTTGAATTCAAATAAGATACAAGTTGGGTAACAACTTTCTAGTGTAAAAAATTTACAAAGTATTTTATTTATGGATAAATATGGAGTTCTAGTCCGAGTTTCTTCAGACCATTCCCAATTAATTTTAGATATTTGGATGACATACCCCAACGTAAATCTCAAAATATCTAAATGGATGGGAAAAGTTAAAGAATACTCGGATTATGTAGAATTCATACATATAAATAATTATATACATACATTCACGCGCGTTCCCGGTCAATCATAATTAAACACACACTCACCGCTAGGACATTTACATGCTTGTAAAGAGGTTATCTACTCACGGATTAGGAGATTTTTCTACGCGTAGTGAGGCCCACAATTTAACTGTTCATTTTCAATTTGATTTGAAATTATTATGCAGCTATGGTGGACCATCCCGCCCAATTTTGACTATCCACAAGTGCATATTGAAAATGCATCTTTAATTTGAGTTATACAATTAAAGACGACAAGTGTATAACATTCAACAATGCAAAGATAGATAATGACAAATGTAAGCAAAACGTTTCCAAATAGAAGCATTTCAAAACAAGCTGTTTTCAGGTGTATTCTTTTATGAATATATGGCGCGAGAAAGAAAGACAGAGGGACAAAACATATACAGAAAGTTTGTTGCCGTGTTCCCATGAACTCGGTGTTTCGGAATTATTACAGTAGAATCCGTAAGAAAAGGACTCGCTTCTTCCTTCAACAGTAATCTCTCCTGGTTGGATCCATCTTTCGCCAGTGTAACAGCCTCTTTGCCGCTGTGTCATGCTTGGTTGCTGTATATTGGGCCATGTCGATATTTCGGTATTGCAATTCCAGTCATCCCAGTTAATGATCTGCCCCTTTTCGCTGCAAATGGACCCGAAACACCATGACTTTTCTGTTCCACGTGAAATTTCTTCCCCAGGCCGGAAATGGCGGCCGTCAATAATACATCCGCTATGGGATATTGGAGGCGTCGGGGTTAAACATCCTTCTTGAAATAGGGTCAAAAGGTAAAAAAGACCAACAATTTTATTCTGAAACAAAAAATAAATCGTATTATGAAATTCAATGCTTAGTGCTTGAATTAAGTTATTACAGGTCATTTTCTCGGTGAGGTAGGTACAGACTTTCAAAGTAAATTTACATCGCATTCACTGAACTTAAATCACTATAAGTATTAGTACTCGAGCTTTCAACAAACAAAGACAAAATCTACAGTATTCATCGTAAGGATGATCGTCGTTGGGTTGGATGTTGTTGTTTTTGTATACAGACAAGAGTTTTATATTAAAATATCATCAAGATTACGCACGGGACGACCTTTTAATTTTCGAAGGATAAGGTTAATCGAGGAGTAGGAATGGGATTTTAGTTTGAAGCAGTATATATTTTTCTTTTTGCTTCAAAAACATTTTAATGCTTTGCAACTAATATGATGCAAATGTATAGTTCTTTTGCTGTACAATAGAACCAACGAAGATTTTTTTTCAAGCAACATGGGGGTTGGTGTTGGTTGGTTGCTATTGAGTGTTGGTTGAATTCGTTCAAATTCTTTCAGACTATTTTAATTGGATCGACTGTTCAGCCGCTATTGCATTTGAACTCTATACCGGAATTACAAATGTTACAAAATGAGTCTTAAAGGAAGCATGTTATTTGACCTATCCGTATAGAAGTTATATTGATCACTTTCCTTTCTAATTACAATAAATAATTTTGGTCCATATAAAACTGGAAAATAAAGATAGTTGTAGAGGAGAGATTTTAAGGCTGCTAAATTAATAAATGTTAAATGGCTGTCTGTTTAATAATTATACAAAGGTGTGTGTGTGTGTGTGTGTGTGTGTGTGTGTGTGTGTGTGTGTGTGAGAGAGAGAGAGAGAGAGAGAGAGAGAGAGAGAGAGAGAGAAGAGAGAGAGAGAGAGAGAGAGAGAGAGAGAGAGAGAGAGAGAGAGAGAGAGAGAGATACGTGGATTGTTTGAAAATTACAATAGCTACCTTAGTATATAATCTTGATCGGTGCTCTCAAATAATCTGTGTTTATGATATACATATACCCTAGGATAATATATGCTTATCGTATACATATATCACTATATAATATGTGATTATCATATTCATGTACCTCTAGTGTAATATGTTTGTCATATACATGTACCTATATCATATAATATGTTTGTCATATACATGTACCTCTATCATAGCATGCTTATCGCACACATGTACCTCTATCATAGCATGCTTATCGCACACATGTACCTCTATCGTGCCATGCTTATCGCACTCATGTACCTCTATCATATCATGCTTATCGCACACATGTACCCCTATCATAGGATGCTTATCGCACACATGTACGTCTATCATAAGATGTTTATCGCACTCATGTACCTCTATCATAGTATGCTTATCGCACACGTGTACCTCTATCATGAGATGTTTATCGCACTCATGTACCTTTATCATAGTATGCTTATCGCACACATGTACCTCTATCATAGCATGCTTATCGCACACATGTACCCCTATCATAGTATGCTTATCGCACACGTGTACCTCTATCATGAGATGTTTATCGCACTCATGTACCTTTATCATAGTATGCTTATTGCACACATGTACCTCTATCATAGCATGCTTATCGCACACATGTACCCCTATCATAGTATGCTTATCGCACACGTGTACCTCTATCATAAGATGTTTATCGCACTCATGTACCTCTATCATAGTATGCTTATCGCACACATGTACCTCTATCATAAGATGTTTATCGCACACATGTACCTCTATCATAGTATGCTTATCTTACACGTGTACCTCTATCATATTATGCTTATCGCACACATGTATCTTTATCATAAGATGTTTATCGCACACATGCACCTCTATCATGCCATGCTTATCGCACACATGTACCTCTATCATAGCATGCTTATCGCACACATGTACCCCTATCATAGTATGCTTATCGCACACGTGTACCTCTATCATGAGATGTTTATCGCACTCATGTACCTTTATCATAGTATGCTTATTGCACTCATGTACCTCTATCATAGCATGCTTATCGCACACATGTACCCCTATCATAGTATGCTTATCGCACACGTGTACCTCTATCATAAGATGTTTATCGCACTCATGTACCTCTATCATAGTATGCTTATCGCACACATGTACCTCTATCATAAGATGTTTATCGCACACATGTACCTCTATCATAGTATGCTTATCGCACACGTGTACCTCTATCATATTATGCTTATCGCACACATGTATCTTTATCATAAGATGCTTATCGCACACATGCACCTCTATCATGCCATGCTTATCGCACACATGTACCTCTATCATAGTATGCTTATCGCACACAAGTACCTCTGTCATAGTATGCTTATCGCACACATGTACCTCTATCATAGAATGCTTATCGCACACATGTACCTGTATCATATTATGCTTATCGCACACATGTATCTCTATCATGCCATGCTTATCGCACACATGTACCTCTATCATAGTATGCTTATGGCACACATGTACCTCTGTCATAGCATGCTTATCGCACACATGTACCTCTATCATAAGATGCTTATCGCACACATGTACCTCTGCTTATCGTATACATGAATCATGTATGTGTATATATATAATTTGTCCCTTTTGGCCACATATAGTATATTCTATTAATATATCTTCAAACAAATAATACCAATTAATAATCCTACCAACTCTATTACCACTACTGCAAGTGTTGCAAATGAGGCAAACGCAGTAGTACCAGACACAATAACTATAATTGCAGTAGTAGTACTAGTAGTAAAAGCAAATGCAACAGTATCAAGAACAACAATATCCGTTGTAGGACTAGAAGTGGTAATAGTACAATTTAATTTGCTACTGTCCTTATAATAAATTATATGGTACCGTGGCACTAGCGCTTCAAGAATAAGCTTTGGAATACTGTTATCGGGACTTGCTATTATCGGGGCAAGTCTATCTAGCCTTTAAAAAAAAGTGGTTGTGATTTTGTCTTCAACAAAAAGAGGAACACGGTTTTTGTGAATAAGTGTGATTAATGTGATTTGTGGTTCTCGAGTTTGTTTGTGGCAAGGTTGTGACCTTTGATTTATATTGTTGTTGTGGGGAAAAGCATACTTGTGAAAAATGACCTGTTTTATGACACAAGTAACACTGTTTATCGTGTACACGACATAATTTTCGATGTGACTGAAAAAAAAATCCACATCTGAGACAGAATGGCTTACGACTATGTGGTTGTGGTTGGTAGCGCGCATCACGAGGAGGTAACTGATATGTATAGTTATCGCGAGATTTATGTACTGAACTGGAGGAATAGTTTGGAAAATTGGCTGTCTGATAAGACGATGTATAATGATGAGAATTAGAGCAATGCAGCCGAAATGGTGTGTTTTTGGCAAGTACGAAGGGTTGAAATAATACATGTACATTGTTTTCTGTGTTCTGTTCTGAGCTGACTGCTTTAATTTCATCTTTAAGTTGTTTAAGTTCCTCTAAAAATGTGTTGAGTGTTGACCAATAATCATTCTCAGTTGTGACAAGAGATTTCTCTGCTAAATTTGCGGCTTGACGTAAATCATCCATATTTGTTGGGGTTTTATTCATTACGATTTGTTTAATGGCTGGTTTTAAACCTTGTAATGCAACTGCTAACAATATTTGATCTGAGATAGTTGGGTTATTTGCAATTTGTAAGAGACGATTTAGATAGTCCAAAACTGTTTCAGACGATTCTTGTCGAATTTGTAAAATTGATAAATCTAAAATATCGTCAGTGTGAAACCTAGATGTAAAGGCAGTTACTAGACTTGACCAGTTATTCCTAACGTTATCAGGTAGCGATTCATACCATAATTTAGCATGTTGTTGAAGGTTAAAAGGAAAAGCATTCAAAGTTTTAGCTTCTGATAAATCATAAAAATTAGCCCATTGTAAAAACTTTTTAAGCCATTTAACAGGATTTTGAGATTGATCACCTTTAAAAATATCTAATTTGATAACAGACATACCTGCACTTGAGAATCTGGTGTTTCCAGAGAAAAATTGCACTCCTAGGAATAATGTCAATAGTATTAAGTCACATTAACTGAATTAAACGGCTGAACTCAAAATGCTCTGGGCGCTGATAGCAAATGTATACGGAGTTAATTTGCCGTGTAAGAGTACTTTTAGGATTCTTTAAGCTGGCGGAGGTCACTGAAGTGCTGCTGCTGACGTTTTGTGGGGTGAGTTGGTAGTCGTCTACGTAAGAAACTGGATTTGGTTTTCAATCGTTGTCTACGTAGGATCAAGGAACCATAGTCGAGTTTGAGTCGCTGGAACTGGATAGGGCGTAGATACTGGCACATATATTACTAGGAATTTGTGAGACATTCCAGCAGGAGCAATGTAGTATGTAGGGTAGAATCACCTATCGGTCACGTGAATAGGATAGTTGTGTAGCTGTTCTAGGCAAGGAAACTGCAAGCATTGGCGGTATGGAGTCTGACGATCGTAAATGTGTTGGTGCGAATCTCTCCCATGGATTGTAATTATACGTGTAGCATCTTTATTTATGATACTCGTCCACTAAGGTCGTTTTATCATTAGTCTCTTCTCCATTAATTTTATGAAAACACTCTCTCAAAAGAAATAGTCACTCATAACGGTGTAGATACGGCTACATCTTGGGGACATTGGCTTTGCGAGAGGTCAGAGATACGGTAATATTCTCCATCCACTTGTTATGAAAAAAAATTTCATAACGAGAGAGAGAGAGAGAGAGAGAGAGAGAGAGAGAGAGAGAGAGAGACAAACGAAGAAGTGTCGCCACGATGTTGAGACACAGCTACATCTATTTCTAAAAGAAGTTACGACATATACAGTTCATACCTGTAATGAAAAAACGAACACCCTGCTAGCTTCTAAGTATGAGGAATTGATCTGGGCGATATACGCCTCTCACTTATACTCGTTTGGAGCAAGTCATGACCAAATATGGTAATCCCTTAATATACTAAGCCAGCAGCGACGTCTTTTCATAATTAGATAAGAACCATTTTGTTTTACGTCACTAACAGAAGGCCAGGCTCAGTCTTAGTCACCGGATTGGAAATTCGCCAATGCATAATCTTGAAATTTGTCTGGTTTTTAGAACTATATATTTCTTACAGAGCAGCTGGGAGTTCTTACTGAAACAGCATACAATGCCTTTAGTAACATTATACACTTATTCCACACAACAATGTACATTCGTATAGCTAGTGATGTACGTTGTCAATTTTATGCTTCACAGCAACTATTTTCATTCCATTAATATATAGTTGTGCTTTGGAAATAAATGAAAGTAATCTTTATATATTTTAGAACTTATTTTAATATAAAATGAATAAAACATTACTTTAATACAATTTAATGAAAATTGCAATCTTATTAATTTTATAAAAAAATCTATCGTAACACATGCATGTGCGTCTCTTTAAAAAGCAATTACATATCTTCACCTCACGTGAGATATTAAATCGAAACACAAATATATCGTTTTATCATTTATTTTATTTTCTTTATACAGAGAAATCACGCACTTATTAATTTACAAAAATTTGGAGCAATGCGGATTATTTAAACTTCATTTGGGTCTTCAAGCTAACCCATTTTGGACAATAAATTTTTTTCTCATAACAACGCACCTTCGACCTAACACACCATTGGATTAATGGTCTTTCGGCCTAACACACCTGAACCTATATACACAGAATTGATACTATTAAAACAAACAAACATTCCCGCAAGACTGATCACTACTAATCTATTTGAACATTTAAACTAAAACACAGTCAAAATTTCTAATGTGAAAATTTATCAAAGTATTTTATTTATGAATCAATATGGAGCTCTAGTACGAGTTCCCTCAGCCCCCCCCCCCGATTTTAGACACTTGGACAACACTGCCCAACGTAAATATCAAAATATCTAAATATGATGGGAATAATCACAGAATACTCGGATTATATAGAGTTCATGCTGAGCGTACGAAAACACACACGGTCATGACATCAAGACATTTAGATTCTTACATAGAGGTTATCTACTAAAAGATAAGGAGATTGTTCTAACCATAGTGAGGCCCACAATCGAACTGTTTATTTTTAATTTGATTTGAAAATATTAAGCAGATATGGTGGACCATCTTGCCTAATTGTGGCTATCGACAAGTGTATATTGAGCATGATCTTCCTTTTGAGTTACACAATTAAAGACGACAGGTGAATAACAACTGAATACAAAGATACGTATGAACGTATAAAAAGGGATCTATTCTTTTTCTCAATATCGTCATTTGTATAGTGTGTGTGTGTGTGTGTGTGTGTGAGAGAGAGAGAGAAAGAGAGAGAGAGAGAAAGAGAGAGAAAGAGAGAGTCTCTCTCCCTCAAACACACAAACACGCACACACACACACACATGATTGGTCATGAGCGAAAGATGTGTACTAATTGGCTTCAAGAAACAGTGGAATGGTGAACAATATTAAGAGAGATCATGACCAAATGTAAGCAACAAATTTCTAAATTGATTCAAAGCAAACTGTTTTAAGGGCGTTCTTCTATGAATAGATGACGTGAGAAAGAAACACAGACACAGACGGACAATTATATATATATATATATATATATATATATATATATATATATATATATATATATATATATATTTATATATATATATATATATATATATATATATATATATATATATATATATATATATATATATATATATATATTAAGCTTGTTGCCATTTTCTTTTTTTCTTTTTGGTTAAAATCATTTATGACGTGAAAAATATAGTCTCCCCTATAAATTAAGTATCTGCATTACCAATAGAGAAAAACTTCTTTATATTTCAATATATTTCCTTTCTTAAAACATTATTTCTTCGATAACTTCAATTACGTTGTGTTTACTGACAGTTTCTGCTAAATATCTAGCCCGGGAGTTGACATCATACTCAAAATATCCCTGTCTCTTATATCAATACCGAAATTAGAAAGTATAGAACATCGGTATCATCGCTTGCTATTTTATCACTAGGCAATTTATTGATAGTGAGATGTTTTTCACATTATCATATATAGCTTAAGCTCAATCACCCCACCTTATTTACAGCTTTTAGATTAAAACTTATACAACAATTCACATGCACATAGCAAATTCGCATACTCAGCAGCAGAGAGGGTGAATCAGACAACTTTTTTTTTGGTTATTTTTTATTATACCCTTAAAACGGTACGAATAGACCCTTCTCGCGAAAAAATAAGTCTCCGACCCTTATGATTGTTCGCGTTTTCGTTGATGAATCATAAATGTCACAATGATGTTGTCACTCACCCTTTCTGCTGCTAAGGTTTACGGTGATTTTAACCGAATATTTGATCAAGTCCTTACTACGACGAAAATCCTTTCAGGATTTCACAAATAGACTAATTTGTAAAACCTCCTCTTGTAAATCAATCAGATTATTAGACTGGTCAGTGAGTTTGAAATTAATTCTGGTTAATGAATTATTATGACATCGCATATAGACTGGATTCACCGGGGACTCAATTATTAAAAACCCTGGAGGAGCTATTGGTGCAAATGAATACAAAATATATCCTTGCTGAGCTTGATTTGATCGTTCTAAATTTATTTGATAGCTTCCTTCGATCACATCACATACTAAATTGAGCGCAATCACCGTTGAAATATTCACATTGAACGGAGCAATATGCCTGCCACCACCATCTGGGTCATTATTATGTTTGAGGATTTTTATTTCCGGTGATGCTGTTTTTTTCCACGTATCATGGATTTTTTTGAAACCTTCATCGATGGCATCACTGAGAGATTTTTGTAATTCTGAGATATTATATCCTGGTAGTTTAAACTCACGAATATCTTCTACGCGTATATTACCTTTCATCGCAAACTCTGTTCTCGTTTTAGGATTATCGTCACCTAACATCTCTTGAATAATTTGTGAATGAAATGTTTCCATGTCATTGATGATTTTGTTACATATTTCTACAACGCTGATAAATTCATCTCGGGTGAGAGTGCCGGATTTAATGGATATTAACAACAGTAAAAAATCATATTCCATCGCTGTGAAATTTTCAGTAATTTTGTTCTGTCGGGGTACGAATTTGACAACGTTATTTCCTACTATTCCATTGAAAAGTTCCCGCTTATTATAATCTTTATAACTCTTTATTCGATTATCAGATTTTATCCTGTCTGTGATATAATCGGTTTTTTATGGTTCTGGTAATTTAACGGTTTTTCCCCCGGGTGGGATTTCAGGCCATCCCAGTACGGTTCTAATAGAACTCTGATAGATATCTACGACATAACCCTCTGTGCTTATTTCAATGGCAGATGATAGTGTTGGCTCATGAACTGTTATAGCTATTTTTGACTCTTTTCCAGTAATCGATTTTATTTTACGCGCGAATTCGTTATTGATTTGTTCGATTTGGTATGATCCGGTTGGTATGGAAACAACATTCCAGTCTGGGGTACCGTCGGGTTTATTCTTATTTGCAAATACCAGTGAATTATTGGGTTGTTGACCACCAAATGATTTTGACCTAATATTTGGCCAACTGTGGTATACTCGTAATTTTGCTAGCGCTATCTCCTTCACTGGGACTGGAGAGGGGAAATTGACACTGACTCTGGATTCGTTGAGGTTATTGAGATCATGCTTGTTTGTACTGGTTTTGTGTTCTCCA
This sequence comes from Unio delphinus, assembly GCA_029339505.1. NCBI lineage: Eukaryota > Metazoa > Mollusca > Bivalvia > Unionida > Unionidae > Unio > Unio delphinus. Next base: position 23,437,777 of record JAQISU010001236.1, read on the forward strand.
CTATTTGTTGAAGTAATTCCATCTGTGTTGTCATTGTTATTATACTCATGTTGTATTTATAATTTTGACATCGCAGAATTATATATATCTACCATCGCTGAAAACTCACTCTCTGATATAATTGTATCATCGAGCGATGACGATATCAATGAGGATAATTGCGAGTATGCAGTGGACACAACATGAAATTGAATTATGTAGTCTTGTAGTTTCCGTTGGCTGCATGATGATATTTTTTTGTGATTATTGAAATAATTCCAGCGATTGTTGTTGCCGCAGAAATGCAAATTGGAACAGCTATCGGGGCCATCATTGTCACTGAAGACAGTATAATACCGGCTCCGGTGATTACACCACTCACTGAATACACAGTAACATCAATTGCGGTAATTCTCCTGCGATATTTTTTAATTTTCATTGCATACTCCTCAGACAGGGTTTTGAGTCTAGTTTGATATTCTCTGACCTGATCATAGCGATATTACGATGATGAAATCATTTTTTATTTTAACAACGCTAGCGTTTTCAATTGTGAAATCCTTTCAATTCATTTACTTAAATCCGCTACGAATTCCACATTCCAGGTTACTGAAGCCTTAGCCAAAGTTTTTTCAGTAGATGTGATAGTGAACTTTTCAGTTGTACCCTTGTCGATGATCGTTGAAATCGTATTATTGACCCCGGATAAACTCGACGATGAAATATTAAATTGAGACAATGGTGTTACTAGTGTTAATCGATAAATACCCTTAACGGTTGCAGTGATATATAATGTGTTGTTGCCGCAGAAATGCAAATTGGAACAGCTATCGGAGCCATTATTGTCACTGAAGACAGTATAATACCAGCTCCGGTGATTACACCACTCACAGCGTACACAGTAACATCAATTGCGGTAATTCTCCTGCGATATTTTTTAATTTTCAATTCATACTCCTCAGACAAGGTTTTGAGTCTAGTTTGATACTCTCTGACCTGATCATAGCGATATTGCGATGATGAAATCATTTTTATTTTAAATACGCTATCGTTTTCAATTACGATTTACTTAAATTCGCTACGAATTACACATACCACGTTGTTGAGACCCTAACCAAATCTTTATCAGTAGATGTAATTGTAAACTTTTCAGTTCTATCCTTGTCGATGATCGTTGAAATCGTATTATTGACCCCGGATGAACTGGACGATGAAATATTAAATTGAGACAATGGTGTTACTAGTGTTAATCGATAAATACCCTTAACGGTTGCAGTGATATCTAATTTGTTGTTTGTAGGTGACCACTCCAATGATCCGTGTTGGATCGTGTATACTAAGTTGTTGGTTTTCTCATGAGGAATTTTTGTTTTTTCAATGGTTGTTATCATCCTCGAAAGATCACCTTTGACGGCTTCGATGAAGTTTTTCGTCTCATCGATCGATTTTTTAATATCAGGGAGTTTTAGTTCAATTTTATCGAATGTAGTTCCAATAAATTTATCAATGATATTTCTACGAAATGCGGTAAACTGTTTTATGTGTTCTTCGGTTTTAGATTGAAGTGTTTCTAGTTCCAACGCAGAATCGTTGAGAGTTTTAAATCGATCTGTAATCGTCGAAAAAAGTACACCCGGTTTGAGTTTACCCTGATCGGAAAATAACGCGATAGTATCCTCGATTGCGTTTTGTTGTTTAACCAAAATATCATCCAGAGAAATATTACTGGTTTTCAATTTACCCTGATCGGAAAATAACGCAGCGGTGTTCTCGATTGCGTTTTGTTGTTTAACCAAAATATCATCCAGAGAAATATTACTGGTTTTCAATTTACCCTGATCGGAAAATAACGCAACGGTGTTCTCGATTGCGTTTTGTTGTTTAACTAAAATATCATCCAGAGAGATATTACTAGATTTCAATTTACCCTGTTTGTCTTGAAATACAACTATTTCCCCGGGGTCAACACTTGTTAAGTTCAACGTCTCAGCGATTTCATCTTTAATTTTTTTTTTTATATCCTTGATAGAATCAGGAGTTGCAGTGTCATCGGGTTTGGGTTTCAGAGGTCTCCCCCAAATATCAATCATGTTATTGTAAAACTCCTTCTCTCTCTAAAAAGCGATTGCTGGTGTAGTCATTTACGACAATGTGTGGGGATTTTCTAGATGCTGAAATAGCGTCAAGGACATTTAATACTTCACTGCCGCATATTGGGGGGTCATTGATTTGTTGTGTTGGTAGCGTAGAATACCAAGTCTTCATTGGAAATTGTTTTATGTAACGCATAAACTCTTTTGGTGGGGCTAATCCATATGAATCAAAATAGACAATCCCACGTGGATCAATAGCGTATGCAACCCAGTGAGTTCCAGGTCCGGTGCTGTTATCGAGATTAATAATACCTGTTTCAGTTTTGTTTGGTTGATGTGGTAATTGATCTTTCATAAAAACACCTCTGAAATTTTTAATCACTAGTTTTTTTAGCAGCATCCATTAAATCAAAATTGGACATTGGAACCATCGAAGATTTCTGAATTAATAAACCGTTCCTGGTAGTCTCAGGCCTGATCCGTGAACGGATCTCCCGCTGTACCATGAATACGGGGTTCCTGGTAGTCTTAGACCCTTTCCGCTGTACCATGAATACAGGGTTCCTGGTAGTCTTAGACCCTTTCCCTTTTTTTTATACCCTTGACCTTTCTTCGGTTCATATGATTCAGCAATGCTCTGTACCGCTTTTGTTCCCAAGCCTCCAACTACCCCCAATGCGGCCGCTTTTGCTACTGCTGGGGCTGCTGCCGCAACCAATGCTGGTATTGCAGCAAACAACGGAAATATACCACCTGTTTTTATCATATTTTTGATAGCAGCCGAAGAGAGTGTGATCTGAACTCCTTTTTTATCCTTGAAAGCATCATTGAAATGTTTCACTTGACGAGTTGTCAGCGATAATTTATTTGCACCACCAGTCATTTGATTAGGTTTCAACGTGATTGTGGTTCCACATTGTTTAGCGGATTTTGATTGCAATTTTTTGATTTGACCAGGAGTTAACGCAACACTAATAACACTATATGACATTATACAAATACAGATTGATTCTAATGGAAAAATCCTTCGGATTTTCAATCAAAGATTTTCCACTGGTGCATCAATAAATCTCATTCGTCCACCAACACCTTCAAGTAGCATTGATTTATCACTGAGAATGACAGCAACCGCTCTATAATTAGCAACACCACCAGGACGGGTTACACGGGCTCTGAAGTGTATATCAACGACAGATTGTCTTGTTAAATCAAGATGTTCCAGTGAAAAGTAATAAATCGGATAGAGGCTTTTGAAATCCCATTGTGATATTTGCAAACCGGTATCCACATTTTGATCACGTGCCATAAATGACAACAGGTTATGATAGACACGTGCAATATGATTTTGACCGTAATCAAGTTGCACATCTTCAGATGGTTCCTGCTGTCCGTTTATTCTCAGCGAGACTTCATTAACACCTAACTGATCAAATATCATATGACTTCGTTGTTGATTACCAACTCGTGCATTATTCTGTAATGCAATAAATATATGACGTGGAGCTGAAATCCCTTGTTTTGATGCCAGGTGCCATGTGAATGTACCATCAACATTGTCTTGTTTAGTATCCGTAGTCACTGATAACCAACTCAATAACGACTTTCCTCCTTGGTCCATAAATGATAACAATTTTCCTTCTGCTGTGATTGATGGAGTTAACACTGGCATCCACAATGATAGTTTTGTTAAAACGACTTTACCATCAGGAACACCAGCATCACGCCATATTGCATCATTATCAGTACCCTTTCGTACAAGCGCTACTGTGTGTTTAGCTCCATAAATAACTTTTCGGACGTTTCTACAGAATCCGAATATATGATGCAGTGGAATTGCACATGAAAATTGTCGACGCTGTCCTTGTAATGTTGATACACGTGTTGCAAATCCTAGATTGTAAGTAGTAATAGTATTTATGACATCAAAATCACCAGCTCGTCTTGTATATCCGGCTGGTGCTGGATTAACTGCAGTGGCTTGTGTTGCCTTGACTCTAGAATACGGGTTGTGTTCAGGGTGATCAGTAATATCCTTAGAAAACATCATAGATGGACCTGCTGATCTTGTATAATCATCAGAATATCTTGCTAACCCTATGATTGTTGTAGCCACATCAACTTCACGGTCAATGGATTCAATTTATTTTCCATCAATTAGATATCTAGCGCTTTCAAATAACGCCATGATACCGTTATTAACAAAACCAACTCGGGTAGTTTGGCTAATGTCATATGGAGGATCATTATGTGCAGCATCATTTGTTACAAGTTCTCCTTCTACTTCAATAAACGCTTCACAAGGCAAAAAGTATTTACTGGTATCATGAACTTGAAGTTCAATTCGTGATCGGAGATCGGGTTGTACTGCGTGATAAGAATAAAATTGAAAATCGCGTACAGAATCATCTTTACGCACTGGGGCATCCATATCAAATGCTGGATCAGATGACCTTTTGAACATTTTATTCTATTTATCAGAGTCTAAATCGGATTTTCCATTTCATCGTGAAAAACGCTAGCATTTTCGCCGTGGTTTTTTAAAGCCACTTCCTGCTATCATGTTTGCTGTCATGTTATTTTGGTCCTCTTGATTTACCATCGACGCTAGTTTTTCATCTACTGCGTTATTTATTATTTTACTAACACTTGCAGGCATTTCTTCTGTAGACGGTAACGGTTTCTTTTTTCGTCTCACTAATGATGTTATTTTATCCTTCGCAGTTGAAAACGCTTTCCCGGCAAGATCTCCAACAGTACTAATACCCTTATCACGAATAACATCAATGGCTTTCATTCCTAGTTGTTTAGCTAACGGCATCACTTTTGGGGCCGTTCTTGAAAAGAATCCTAAAATGGTATTGCCGAGGCCATCTCCGTAGTATGCTCTATAAACTGGAAACCGTGAATTAACTACATAGACGGGGGTTGGTTTATCATGATTGTAGTGTATAATCATCTTGTTATAAAACTAGTAGTTTTTTAATTAGTGATCAATCGCTGTAATAACCATGGGCATCTTTGTGATTTTCAACTAACTCAGCAATGAGTTCTCGATATACATTAATGTCCATGATACCACCGGCAAATAATCGTCTACAGATATCAGCTGCTTCATTAATTATTTCCGGTGAGTTATTTTCGGCTCGTTTCCCTCCGATGAGGACTTCTAACCGTGATATATCACTGAGAATGTTACCAGGACACGTAACGCTAGTGTTTTCAACTATTCCGCTACCTAAATACTCATCTTCAGTTGACTCCTCTTTACCAAAAAATCCAGTTGGATACTCTACTTTTCTCAATACTTTGTCTTTAAAACTCTCAAAATCATTGCGGTTACCTTCTGTGATTCTAAATCTACCACGGTTTGCCAAGTATACTTTTTATATCCAATTCTCGTCGTTTTTATATACTCTTTATACCCTTTGTTTACAGTTATTTCTCTTTTATCGAGTGAAAAATTCCGCGCGGTAAAGTTAATTAAATCATTGTCATCTTTATAACTTTTAATTATGTTGTATGCATAGTTTGTAATTAGAGTTTGCGGTGAATACATTTTTGCTATATTAACGTCTTCTTCCTCTTCTTGTTTTCTTGCAATAGCACCTAGTTCTTCTAGTACTTGCTCTTTTTTTTGTTGTTGCCGTGAAGTAGCTACTATATCCACTGGAAGCGTTTCTAAAGACTTTTTTGTTTGTTTAGTTCTTTTTGCTATTTTTTCTAACACAGGGAGAAAAGTCTCTTCTTGTTTTTTTCCTTGCTCAGAGAGTGTTGACACTATCTGTTTCGTTGTTGTAGTTATTGGTTTAAACAACTCTTCAGATCCCGCAGCAAAATCAGTCTGATGACTCTGTCGTTCTTGCAGTTTATTCCTGACAGAGTCACGAATTGGTATAAATTTCTTAATTGCATCTAGTCGCTCACGAGCCAATCGGGTCGTTAATGCTTCATTGACCATTATTTGAAATCAGAAACCATTTTTCAATTGCAAAACAATTTTTCCCATCGATGATTCCATCCTTAACGGTCCAATTTTTTATTGCTGTGAAATATTTTTATTTTTTATCCATTGATTTTGCCTGTTTTTGACAGTTTTGGTGGTTTTCAGTTGAAAATCTCAAAGAGATTTTACAGTCAAGTAGTCGATTTTACATGGGATTTTCCATAAGGAAAAGCTGTTAAAACTCATTTTTGATGATTTTTAGCCATTTTTCATCAATTTTTGCCTGTTTTCAGTGATGTTTGGTCATTTTTCATCGATTTTCATCAAAAAACCTCGTAGGGTCAAGTAGTCGATTTTGCATTGGATTTTCCATAGGGAAAAGTTCTTAAAAGAACTTTCAAAGCTGTTAGGATTCTATTTTATTTTCGCAGTGTGAAATATTTTCACTGATTCAATCAAAAAATGACAAAAAAATGAAAATCTCAAGGAGATTTTACTGTCTGACAAAATCTTTTGAGGGTCGGTCAATCAAAATAGTTCATTTTCTTGAATTAACGCTCGTAAGTTTCTAATTTTAGAATTAACTTCCTTTTTCAATTCATATTCGTTACCCAATTCTTTTCGTATTCCTTCCACGATAGTATATAACGGAACAAACACACCTACTTCACTGGAAAATGCAAGAGAGTCTCGAATAGAATTTTGAATTTTTTTGATGAGTGCATATTTCTTTGGTAACATATACTTGTTAGTGCTAACTCCGTATTCTATATCCTGAAAATCCGACTTGATTTGATCAGGATTTAACCCTTCTGACAATTTAATATTCTGATTTTTCAATTTTGCAATTTCAACTATGATGCTATTCATAATTTCAGAATTCATATATGATAATACATATTTCTAATTCATTTTTCAAAAATAAAAGAGCCGTTAATATTTTCAAAATTCAGTCTGTATATATAAATATATTTTTAAAAATTAATTCTGTATATATAAATATCTTTTTTAAAATTCAGTCTGTATATATAAATATATTTTTAAAAATTAATTCTGTATATATAAATATATTTTTAAAAATTAATTCTGTATATATAAATATCTTTTTTAAAATTCAGTCTGTATATATAAATATATTTTTAAAAATTAATTCTGTATATATAAATATATTTTTAAAAATTAATTCTGTATATATAAATATCTTTTTTAAAATTCAGTCTGTATATATAAATATCTTTTTTAAAATTCAGTCTGTATATATAAATATCTTTTTTAAAATTCAGTCTGTATATATAAATATCTTTTTTAAAATTCAGTCTGTATATATAAATATCTTTTTTAAAATTCAGTCTGTATATATAAATATCTTTTTTAAAATTCAGTCTGTATATATAAATATCTTTTTTAAAATTCAGTCTGTATATATAAATATCTTTTTTAAAATTCAGTCTGTATATATAAATATCTTTTTTAAAATTCAGTCAGTATATATAAATATATTTTTTAAAATAATTCTGTATATATAAATATCTTTTTTAAAATTCAGTCTGTATATATAAATATCTTTTTTAAAATAATTCTATATATATAAATATCTTTTTTAAAATTCAGTCAGTATATATAAATATATTTTTTTAAAATAATTCTGTATATATAAATATCTTTTTTAAAATTAATTCTGTATATATAAATATCTTTTTTAAAATTCAGTCTGTATATATAAATATCTTTTTTAAAATTAATTCTGTATATATAAATATCTTTTTTAAAATTAATTCTGTATATATAAATATATTTTTTAAAATTAATTCTGTATATATAAATATAAATGCAGACAAAAATAAATATCAACCATGATGAGCGGTTATCAGTCATTTGACCCCCTTGATATAGGCCGCTGTGGTTCTATTTGCATTCATTGGGTCCCTTATTAGGCCTTTGTGTCTTTCATAGGGTTCCTTTGTTAGAGCATTTTTCTGTTTCTGTTTTATATCAGAATGATTTTTTTTGTTTTTGCTCTTTGAGATATGACCCTATGACCGTTTCTTTTAGCCGATAATTCATTCTGGGGTTACCCAATGTGCATCCACGAACCTTTTTTTGGCCGGTAATTCATTTTGAACACCATACGGGGCTACCCAAATGTGATGGAGAGCTAATTACATCCATGGATGTTATTTATTTTAGGGCATTTATGTGTTTACATTCAACATGCAACCCATGAAATCAAATTCATGGTTGCGTAAGTTGTCAAAAACCGACAACCCACCGCTACCGTAAATTTGATAGCATGGGTTTGCATGTTATGTGAATGCACACAGAGGGGTTGCCCTTATCCCCCCCAAATTAAATAGAAAAAAAAAACATCCACCGTTTCACCATCAGACAATTTGTCTGCTATGGGGCGCGAACATGTGAAGAATAATTGTCTGGGTTTACAAGCCAAACACGATACCGTTAGACCACTGTTCACGTCCATAAAGAATAACGTTTTTAAACATATATATGTTGTAAATATTCATATAGTATATAAAGGGACTTAATACAGCAATCCGCAAGGTATGCTATTTTATTTTCTTGAATTACTTATTAATGGTGTTTCACAGTATTTAAATGAGACAGAATATTTGCATAAAGCACTAAAACAAAGAACATAATTGTTTGAAAACATTTCTTTTCTTACAAAACAATGCCCAGCCGCTGAATCGCAATAACCCATAAAACAAGTTAACACAATCTAAGAGAGAAAGTATATAAGGTAATTTAATACAGCAATCCACAGGGTGTTATTTTATTTTCTTAAATTAATTATTAATGGTGTTTCACGGTATTTAAATGAGACAGATTATTTGACTTAAACACTAAAAAAAAAAGAAAATATTTCTTTTCTTATAAAACAATACCCATCCGCTAAATCACAATGATAACTCCCTTAGTTATATCCATTGGTTATATTTAAGAGTTGTCTCCCTTGGTGTTATAGACATACGAAAATCGAATTTTTTGTCCTGTCTCTTTTGAAATAGCCTGTAGATTTGGTAAAGAATTATTCTGAGAATCGGAATCAATATAACCAGCCTTGATCAATCCATTAAACACCTCGAAGACGAATCTGTGACAGAGATATTTTTTCTTCCCAGCACTAAACATCAAATACCACAAATCCAACTGGATTCTTCAATCTGCGGGTTCTGATAATACCATTACGGGATGCTTCATAATTAACAAGCAGGGGTGAGGTCTGAATTCTTGGTTGATTTGTATAATAACACTATTTTTCTAATTCATTGTTTTGTTTAATTATAAATCTCTGTATATAATCTTGAGGAGTCTTTATGATTTTGTCATCGTTGGGGTCAATGACAGTATTTTTTATTCTTTTATCATAATAGCGTTTTAGTTCCCTGTATCGTTTGCCGCCACACCTAAGACATAATTGCGACTTCCCCCTGACCCCAACCCCACATCGAATACAGGGTAACGGACCAAGGCTTCCACGACGATAGCTTTGCATATGATACCAACAGAATTCATTTCTGCATGATTTGTTACACGTTGTCACTGATCCAATCATAAGCCATTTGCAATGATTCATTATACTTAAATCTTTCATTTAAATGCTTGTTTTAATTATAGTATGGAGGAGTTCGAGAGATTATCGAAAATTAAGCCCTGGAAAAGTGTTCAATTCAATCTTGATAGAGTTTCTGATACACCAAAGAATAAAATTCTTGATAGAACCTTGATTAGTAAAATCAGAGACTGTTTTAATGAATTCAAGCGTGATGGGGCAGCTCATTGTTGGTCAACATTTCGAATTGATGGTGTTGTTGACGCTACCATGAATGATGAAAAAGCAGCAGTGATAATCTCAAATGTTGGGGAAGAAAGAAATTTTTTTCGAATAAAATTCCTTATCCGTAATAATGGAAAATGGATCATTAGGGACAAATACGAGCCTATTCTTAAGGACAAAAAAACTGTCACTGTGACTCAGGATTCAAAACTAGGAATTTTGACTGGACTTGATAAACCCTACTACGAAAAATCTTATCCTGTCACAGTAGTTGTTTACGGGATATATCCGCTCAATGACAAACCTGATATTGCAAAACTAGCACCCATGAAATATTCGACAGGGCTCAATTGTGTAGCAACACGAATAATAGAACACTTCACAAATGCGTCCCGGGGAAATAAACTAACTGATCTAAGACGAAAAAAAATAACCGAGTGGGAGTTCACGGTAAAAGAGCATGGGGCAACAATTCAGGATATAACTAAATTAGAAAAATCATTAAGATTTCCAATATCGGTAAGGACAATCACCGGAGAAGTATTATACGAATCGAAATATAAATCACAGGGAGCTCCCATTGAAATTATTGATCATAACGCACACGCGTGGTCATCTGCAGTAACAATATTCCCACGGGATAGAACCGTAAAATATCTATCCCAAACTCTGTTTGGAACCGAAGAGTTTTTTTCAGAGCAGAAATTATTTGATGCTATTTACCATTTGAGTAAAAAAGATCCTGTGTCAGTGTGGCTATTTCATAGTACTTCAGACGAAGAATGTAGATTTGATCAGTTTGTAAGGCCCAACGGAGAATTATACCGTACTGAAGAGCTGCATAATCAAATGAAACAACTAGCTAGTGAGTTTTCTACCCAGAGTTCTCTGGAGGAAGACAACGATCAATTATTAGCAAACTGTTTTACAGTACCATCCATTGCAGCACATTTTGCTAGAAAGAAAAACGCGTGGAAACCAACCCGAAGTGAGTTCTTATCAGATGTCAAATTGTCCTGTCTTGAATACGGCCACGGCGGATTATGGAACACAAAATACACCGCTGATACCGTTATTTCCGTTGATATGATTGCGTGTTATCCAGGAAGTTTTCTTGGGTATGGAGAGTGTGAGAAATATTTCAAACGATTTGGACATCCTACACACGAAATGACCCGTGTTGCGATTAATGGACCACTGCCTGATTTTGATTTAACCGGATTCGCTCGTGTATTATCATTTGAAATGGCTACAGGACTTCATCCGTGTAGTTATCTTTGGAGTGGTAAACACATGTCTGAAAAACACTGGATGCCAATAGTGTTATTACGGTATATGCTTGATTGTAAGATGTTAAAATCATTAATTGTCAGTGAAGCAATTATATCCTATCGAGCACAGAAATCAGTCTGGTTACCACAACCTGATCTAGAAAAAATAATTAGCGAAGAGCGAAAACTGTTTCCTGATTTTAATGAACAACAAATCATGGATTGGTCCCAACAGTTATTTGAAATCAGAAACAATGAAGCAAAAGACCTTGGACGAAGAATAATCGGTAAATTTACCCAAGGTGGCAAAGATGATAATACGAGATATTCTTCACGATTGATTATAGACAATGCTGAATACGACTTTGTAATCACGGATTTAACGAATAGGGGCCTATATGTCAATCGTAAGGACGCATTTATGTCCGATGGAACCAAATTGGGTACAATTGTTACTTACACTGATGGATACAATCCGCAGTACACACATTTGAGAGATTCTATGCTTGGTTATGCTTCTATTAATTTATTTTCAATGATCAATAGATTTCCTACCACCGCAGTTAGAGTTGCTACTGACTCATTTTACATAAATAGCAAAATGGCTGATTTTAAGGCTACTGGCAACGAGAATTGGGGGTCATGGAGAATTAAGAAGGAAATGCTTCATGATTATATTCCATCAGCAGATGTTACCATTGAAAATAATTACTTAGAAAGCAATCAGTGTTCAGAATTTTCTAGTGCACCACCGATTTCTGATCCAATCTGTAGATATAAAACAGTTTATTTAAACGGCTGTGGTGGGTCAGGAAAAACAACCCGGGCAATTGAGTTATTTCGTGTTTCCAATCCAAACATGATTGTACTAACACCGACTCACAGACTTGCAAGAGAAATGATACAGAGAGGGGTAAATGCCTGCACTTATCATAGTTTCTTTAGATGGAAGGGAGATAAATGGACTCCTGAGCGCATGGGAGAGAAATTTATTCCTGAAATTATCATTTGGGATGAAATAGACACAGTGTCCGAAGATGTCTTAAAAATATTTCTTGAGTGGTTGTTATTGAAGAATACAAAAGTCGTCATGTGCGGTGATCACGGCCAACCACCACCATTTGTCGGTGCATCTCCCCATGAATGGCTAAAGGGTTTTGTAGACTATTATGAAGAAATTGATACCGATCATAGATCACTTGATAATGAATTAAAAGAATTTAAGAAACTAATTAGATTACAACCGGATAAAATCCAGTGTGAAATAGCGCGTGAAATAATTTCGGAAACTCCAATGAATGAGTTTTGGGAAGCGTGGAGACCAAATGATTAAATCATTGCAAGTAGAAAAATAGTCAGGGACACACTTCAGATGAAGTTATTTGAATTGCATAAACAAAAATTTGCAACACTTCCAGTGCCCCTCTGTTATAGGCCATCGGATACACGAAAACAGAACATCGAAGTTGATATTCCAGGCCTGACAGAGTCAGGGCGTGAAAAGAAGATTCTCGTTTTAAATGATATTGTGCTGGTTGATATCAATGTCGTTGAAGATGCATTGCGTGCTAACAAATCCCCATGGACGCTAGGTTATGCAGCAACAATACACTCTTCACAGGGATTGACTATATCGGATACAATTGTTTGGATGGTAGATAATCGCATAGAATGGTCGAATTTAGTCTATCTTTCAGTATCCAGAGTACGAAAAATAAATCAACTTCGAAGAATTGTCCTCGATGATGAAATCATTGGCGATGATGAAATCATTGGCGATGATAATGATATTATTGATAAAAAACTCTCCGGTTACAAACAACAAGACAAAAAAAAAACAACGAGAATTTGATATTGATGCTGAATTAATAATCACTTTGAAGCAACAACAAAATAATCACTGCGCAAGCTGCAATTGTATAATGCGTTGGCAGTATTCGGATAAGGATCCTCGCCAATTCACCGTTGACAGAAAAAATAACAATCTCGGTCATGTCAGAAATAATGTGATGTTGACTTGTCTTGAGTGCAATAGACGCAAGGGTGCTAGTTAAGCCCATGCGGTGGTAATTGAGTATCCTCAGGTATCACTTGTAATTGTTGTCTAGTAAAACCCCGTTGAGGGGCAGTTGAATCCAGTTTATAGATTGGAGGTCTACCCGTAGATCGTGTTATACTAGATATCTTATGCGTAGTGACGCTCCAAATAGGATCAGTAGCCCTTTTTGTGCCACCCTCAAGCTCTCCTGGTTCGTATAAGTACCTCACAATGACATTACTACCAAGAATTGGTTGGGAAACGCTAAAATCTTTTTGAATTTCCATTTCAGGTATTGACTTCTTTTTAATCGCATTGATAGGTTTCATGTTGATGGTTCTAGTAATCTCGTTATTCAGTGCAGTAATCACAGCTGGTAACCTTTTAACCCATTCACGGGATCTTTTTTCTTGGATGAATTCTTTTGCGTATTGATATCCAAATAACCGTTCAGCAGGAGTCCGATTAAACCGTTCTACAATGGCCTGATCACGATGTAGCGCAGTATGTCCTCGTCTGATAGTGACTTTATGATTTTTCATTGTAGATAACACTACACCCTGAAATTCTTTGCCGGGATCAATTTGTAATAGATTTGGCCAGTGCAGAGGACCTCGTCGATAAATCCTTTCAAATGCAGAAGCGACATCAGTGGCTGATTTTGTTTTTAACGGTTCTGCTTCTTTGTATCGACTTGCAATATCAACTACGGTTAACGCATATTTGTAACCACGATCATGTGGCAGAAATAATAGATCAGCCTGATGAACTTCATTAGGAACTGTCACATCAAAATGCGAGAATTGAATTTGTTTAGGCGGTGGTAGATAAATTTGCCATAGTGCCTGTTTGGATAACCAATGAGCCGCAGTGGTTTTTTTCACTTTTGCAGCGCTAGCGAGTTTATGGATTGCTGATTTACCCCTCCAGTATCCTCTTGGGGAATAATAAATAGATTCCATGTTGTTATTAATTACCAGCACCTAACATCAATTTACTTTTCATAGCCGATTTTATCAAAAAGGAAGCCAATTTTTCTTTGAAAGATTTATCAGAAATAGCATTTAACGCATGAATTAATTTCACATCTGCTAGATGCCTGTGCTGCAGATTACTGCTTTTATAAGATACATCATGAAGGTGACAGGCCTTATCAATAGCGTTTATTGGTTCCTCACCGGGTCGGGGCTGATTTTGATCATTGAGTCTGATATCAAGTCTTGTTCCCGGTCCACAGTAGCTATATCCTGGAAGGTGCTTTTCTCCAGGGTATTTTGCCCATGGGGTTCCAGGGAGTTTAGTTAGCTTGGCTGCGATATCACCTCCTCGTTTTTTTTTAAAGGTTCCTTGAGTTCCTTGGGTTTAGAAACAAATCTAAATTTCTTTGTACTACATTGTACGCATTTACCAGAAAGCGCTGATCGGTTATTTTTAGTTGTAATCGTCGTCAAGTCATCTGTGCCAGTACGTTTTTTACACTTCACACAATATAGATCCATAATTTATATATAACGGCATGAATATAATTGATTATTCAGCTACCCGACGACGGGAACCTATTAAACATCATGAAATGTTGCCGAATTCAATTAGAATGATTATAATCGGACCATCTGGAAGCGGAAAGACACAACTGCTACTTAATTTGATAACGAGATGGATGAAATGGAACAAATTGTATTTAATAGCCCGAGTGTAGACGATCAGCGATGCTATGAAGTGCTAAAGGATTTTAACGAGAAAGCAAAAGAATTTCAAATCGATGAAGATTTTATTGAGTTTATTACTGATATAGAGGAAGCCCCTTCCGTGGAAGACATCGATGGAAGTATTAACAATTTAGTGGTATACGATGATATCATGTTAGATAATCAAAAAAATCCTGCTAGAATATTTTCCCGAGGCAGGCATAAAAACACTGATGTGATCTATGTCACTCAACGGTACACTCAGATACCAAAAGTGATCAGAGATAATTGCAATGTGTTGTGTGTATTTAACGGCGTTGATACTCATACGCTACGAAATATTCATCAGACCTGGTGCAGCGGTGATATGAATCATAATCAATTTAGAAATTTCTTTAGTCATGCTCAGTCAAAACCACACGGATTTGTGACAATAAATTTAGCAGACCCTAGGACACGATATCGTATCGGACTTGATAAAATATTCGGTTAAAATCACCGTAAACCTTAGCAGCAGAGAGGGTGAGTGACAACATCATTGTGACATTTATGATTCATCAACGAAAACGCGAACAATCATAAGAGTCGGAGACTTATTTTTTCGCGAGAAGGGTCTATTCGTACCGTTTTAAGAGTATAATAAAAAATAACCAAAAAAAAAGTTGTCTGATTCACCCTCTCTGCTGCTTACTCTGAGGGGATGACCATTTAATTTGAGGAAAGTGTTGGTGGTTGGTACCATTATGAATTGCTCTATTAAAAAAAAAATCATTCTTAAGCAATAATCATAGCTTCCACAAATAATATCATGAGGTATGTAAACTATGTAGATGTATAGCGAAAATTGCCGCGAGTGGGGGGTGACGAACTCACGCCTTATTTACGTTCAACAAAATAATATGTTCATTTCACAATGCGATATGCATACATGTTAGAGTGGAAATTTAGTCATAATGATATATGTAAAATATATTTCTGCTATCAGATCAGAAACGTAAGTTTATCTGTAGTCAATACTTGACCTTCGAAGAGATGTAATGTGTCAATCAACTCAGTGGAACACCTTACTCTTAAAACAGGACTCCAGTTTTAGCATTAATTGAATATTTAATAAAATGTTCTCTCATAAGCACGTGATTTGGCATCATATGAAATAACCTTTACAAATCACTATCATTTTGAATATATTAGCAAAGCACGTGGAATATATATATATATATATATATAAATATATATATGCATTACAATATTTATATAATGCATACGTAATTCTGCAAGCCGAAATATGACACGTGTTGTATGCCCTGTGTTTCTCTATTTAAACAAAATAAATTATATATATATATATATATATATATATATATATATATATATATATATATATATATATATATATATAGTGTGTATGTAACTGATGTTATTAACACAAACAAACATTAGAACAAGACTGATCAATACTAATCTTTTTGTTACAGTACGCTACATTCACCTTTTCCTACCCCTTAAACTCATGTTTATTCAGTGTTTTTGTAATAATCAACAAACGGCTCAACAGTTTGTTTTTGGCAGAAAATCGGGCCATATTATTGCGTTTATTTCCCCAAGTTCTTAAATGTTATATCAAATTACATGGAAATTAAAGATTTTTCATTACGCATGACCAGATAAACTCCACATCATTTTCACTTTATGACGTTTATTATGCCTAACCCTTGTATTTCAAACAATCAAGGTCATAACATTGAAGTTGAAGTTGACGATGCTAACATTTGTTTCCTTGAAGGGACGTTGTTGTAGTAGGGTTTAACGCCATTTTTCAGCACACGATAGGCTATACATGATGGCCAGTATTATTGCTGGACGAAGAAACCGGGAAAACCCCAGGGGAAAAAACACAGACCCACGAGAAGCTACTGGCAAGCTTTCTCACATAACTACATTAGCCGAATCTTAGACTGGAACTCACGCAGACTGAGGTGAGATGGCAGTGATCCGTAACGGAGAGCGCTTTAGACCACTCGGCCACTCGGGGCCCCTTTGTAGGGACGTAAACATAGAACTAAATCTTTAAAACAATGTTAGATTGAACGTTTAAACTGAAAAGCAGTTTCCTCCGACCCTATCACCCGATTGTAGATATTTAGACAACATACCCCAACGTAAATTTCAAAATATCTAAATAGGATGGGAAGAGTCAGAGAATACTCGGATTATGAAGAGTTCATGCATAAAATGATTGTATATATACATTCACGTGCGTTCACGACTTAACGTAAACAGACACCCGGCCAATTTATTTAGATCCTTGTAAAGAGGTTATGTACTAAAGGATACGGAGATTTTTCTACCCATAGTGAAGCCCACAATCGAACTGTTCATTTTGAATTTGATTTGAAAATATTAATCTATGGTAGACCATCTCGACCAATTTTAACCATCCACAAGTGCATATTGAGCTTGCATTTTGCTGACGTGTGGGGTTCATTTTGTTACGATCATTTATGATCTAAAACATCTGTTTTCCCCTATACAAATAAGTATTTGCATTACCAGTAGAGAAAAACTTCGTAACATTGCAATATATTATTTCCTTCAATAAGTACCTCTTGGACAACTACTGCATTCCATTTTTTTTAACGTTATATTTACTGACCGGCTTTGATAAATATCTAGTCTGGGTATTGACATCACGTTCAAAGTTTCCCTGCCTCTTATAACAATACCGAAGTTATAAAACATAAGACTTCGGTTTGATTGCTTGCTGTTTTATGAATAGACACTTTATTGTTAGTGAGATGTCTTTCACATTTATATAGATAGGGTAAGCTCAATCACACCACCGTAGTTACAGCTTTTAGATTAAAACTTATACAACAATTCACATGCACATAGAACATTCACATACACTGAGATGATGACGATTAAATTTAAGGAAGAGGTTGAGGTCTTTTCCTATTGAGCTAACAAAAATCATTATATTGGAATAAACATAGTATTTACCAATAATGTCATGAGGTTTTTAGAATAGGTACATATATGCCGAAATTTGGGGTGACGAACTCACGCCCTTTTAACGTTCAAATAAAATTATATGTTGATTTCACAATGCCGTATGTATACAAGCTATACTAGACATTTAGTAATTATGGTATATGTCAAAATTATTTATGCAATTATTGTATCAGAAACGTAAGTTTAGTTGTAGTTAATACTTTACCTTCGAAGAGATGTAATGTTTAGCAGCAGAGAGGGTGAGCCGGACAACATTTTTAAACAAGTTTTCAATGAAATCAGGCTTAAAACAATGAAATCAGGCAAAAAAATCAAAAAAAATCAATGAAATCAGGCAAAAAAATCAATGAAAAATCAATGAAATCAGGCAAAAAATAATAATGAAAAATCAATGAAATCGAAAAAATGACTAAGCCTCCATTCGTCTTCAACCGAATATTTGATCCAGTCCTTAGGATGAAAATCCTTAGGATTTCACAAACAGACTAATTTGTAAAACCTCATTTTGTAAATCAATTAGATTATTGGACTGGTCAGTGAGTTTGAAATTAATTCTGGTTAATGAATTATTATGACACCGCATATAGACTGGATTCACCGGGGACTCAATTATTAAAAATCCTGGAGGGGCTGTTGGTGCAAATGAATACAAAATATATCCTTGCTGAGCTTGATTTGATCGTTCGAGATTTATTTGATAGCTTCCTTCGATAACATCACATACTAAATTGATCGCAATCACCGATGAAATATTCACGTTGAACGGAGCGATATGCCTGCCACCACCATCTGGGTCATTATTATGTTTGAGGATTTTTATTTCCGGTGATGTTGCTTTTTTCCATGCATCATGAATTATTTTAAAACCAACATCGATGGCATCACTGAGAAGTCTTTTTAGTTCTGGTACGTTATATCCTGGTATTGCAAATTCTGCTATTTTTTAGGATTATCGTCACCTAATATCTCTTGAATAATTTGTGAATGAAATGTTTCCATGTCATTGATGATTTTGTTACATGTTTCTACAACGCTGATAAATTCATCTCGGGTAAGAGTACCGGATTTAAGAGATGGCAACAACAATGAAAAATCATTATTCATCGCTCTGAAATTTTCAGTGGTATTTTGCTGTCGAAGTAAGTAGGATTTTCTTTTAGTGGAAGGATCTACAGATTCAGTGAAAAAATTCAATTTATCATAATCGCTATAGCTTTTTACTGGATTATCAGATTTTATCCTGTCGGTAATATAATCGGTTTTTTGTGGTTCTGGCAAATCAACGGTTTTTCCCCCTGGTGGTAATTCAGGCCATCCTAGTACGGTCCTTATTGAGCTTTGAAAGATATCTACGACGTATCCTTCTGTGCTTATTTCAATGGCAGATGATAGTGTTGGCTCATGAACCGTTATAGCTATTTTTGATTCTTTTCCAGTAATCGATTTTATTCTACGCGCGAATTCATTATTGATTTGTTCAATTTGATATGACCCTGTTGGTATTGAAACAACGTTCCAGTCTGGGATACCGTCGTCTTTATTCTTATTTGCAAATACAAGTGAATTATTCGGTTGTTGACCACCAAATGATTTTGATCTGATATTAGGCCAACTGTGATACACTCGTAATTTTGCTAGCGCTATCTCCTTCACTGGGACCGGAGAGGGGAAATTCACACTGAATTCCGGATTCGTTGAGGTTATTGAGATCATGCTGGTTTGTACTGGGTTCGTGTTCTCCACTATTTGTTGAAGTAATTCCATCGGTGTTGTCATCGTTGCTATACTCATGATGTATTTCTAATTTTGATATTGCGGAATCATAGACACGTACCATCACTGAGAACTCACTATCTGATATCGTTGAGGTTATTGAGATCATTCTGGTTTTCGGGTTTGTGTTCTCCAATTCCATCGGTGTTGTCATTGTTATTATACTCATGTTGTTGTATTTCTAATTTTGATATCGCGGAATCATAAATACTGACCATCGCTGAAAACTCACTCTCTGATATAATTGTATCATCGAGAGATGACGATATCAATGATTATAATTGCGAGTATGCGGTTGATACAACATGAAATTTAATCACATAGTCTTGCAGTTTATTCTGGCTGCATGATAATATTTTTTTTGTTATTATTGAAATTATTCCAGCGATTGTTGTTGCCGCAGAAATGCAAATTGGAACAGCTATCGGGGCCATCATTGTCACTGAAGACAGTATAATACCGGCTCCGGTGATTACACCACTCACAGCGTACACAGTAACATCAATTGCGGTAATTCTCCTGCGATATTTTTTAATTTTCATTGCATACTGCTCAGACAGGGTTTTGAGTCTAGTTTGAAATTCTCTGACCTGATCATAACGATATTGCGATGATGAAATCATTTTTTATTTTAAAAACGCTAACGTTTTCAATTACGATTTCAATTTTCAACTTAAATCTGCTACGAATTCCAAATTTTTATCAGTAGCTATTAACGTGAACTGTTCAGTTGTATCCTTGTCGATGATCGTTGAAATCGTATTATTGACCCCGGATGAACTCGACGATGAAATATTAAATTGAGTCGTTCTCACTATTGTTAATCGATAAATACCCTTAACGGTTGCAGTGATATCTAATTTGTTGTTTGTAGGTGTCCACTCAAATGATCCGTGTTGGATTGTGTATACTACATTGTTGGTTTTCTCATGAGGAATTTTTGTTTTTTCAATAACTGTTATCATCCTCAAAAAATCATTTTTGATGGCCTCGGTGAAGATTTTCGTCTCACCGATGGATTTTTTAATATCAGGGAGTTTTAGTTCAATTTTATCGAATGTAGTTCCAATAAATTTATCAATGATATTTCTACGAAATGAGGTAAACTGTTTTATGTGTTCTTCGGTTTTAGATTGAAGTGTTGCCAGTTCCAACACAGAATTTTTCAACTCATCGTTGAGAGTTTTAAATCTGTCTGTAATCGTTGAAAAAAGTACACCCGGTTTGAGTTTACCCTGATCCGAAAATAACGCGATAGTATTCTCGATTGCGTGTCGTTGTTTAACTAAAATATCATCCAACGACACATCACTGGTTTTCAATTTACCCTGTTTGTCCTGAAATACAACTATTTCATTCGGGTCAACACTTGTTAAATTTAACGTCTCAGCGATTTCATCTTTAATTTTTTTTTTTATATCACCGGTTGCAGTGTCATCGGGTTTGGGTTTCAGAGGTCTTCCCCAAATATCAATCATGTTATTGTAAAACTCTTTCTCTCTCTAAAAAGCGACTACTAGAGTATTCATTTACGACAATATGAGGTGGTTTTCTAGATGCTGAAATAGCGTTAAGGACATTTAATACTTCACTGCCGCATATTGGTGGGTCATTGATTTGTTGTGTTGGTAGCGTAGAATACCAAGTCTTCATTGAAATTTTTTTTATATAACGCATAAACTCTTTTGGCGGGGCTAATCCATATGAATCAAAATAAACAATCCCACGTGGATCAATAGCGTATGCAACCCAGTGAGTACCAGGTCCAGTGCTGTTATCGAGATTAATAATACCGGTTTCAACGCTATTTGGGTGTGTCGGCAATTGATCCTTCATAAAAACACCTCTGAAATTTTTAATCGCTAGTTTTTTAACAGCATCCATTAAATCAAAATTGGACATTGGAACCATCGGTTCCTCTTCAACTAGTAAACCGTTCCTGGTAGTCTTAGACCTTTTCCGCTGTACCATAAATACGGGGTTCTTGGTAGTCTTAGACCCTTTCCACTGTACCATGAATACGGGGTTCCTGGTAGTCTTAGACCCTTTCCCTTTTTTTTATATCCTTGTCCAGTTGCCTTCTTTAGTGCCATTCCTGCTGCAGTACCAACGGCTCCTAACGCCGCTGCTTTAGCCACCGCTGAGGCTGCTGCTGCAATCAAGGCCGGAATTGCAGCTAACAATGGAAATATACCGCCTGTTTTCATCATATTTTTGATAGCAGCCGCAGAAAGAGTAATCTGGACACCTTTTTTTGCTACAAGTGCATCATTGAAATGTTTTATTTGACGAGTTGTCAGCGATAATTTATTTGCACCACCAGTCATTTGATTAGGTTTCAACGTGATTGTGGTTCCACATTTTTAGCCGATTCTGATTGCAATTTTTTGATTTGACCAGGAGTTAACGCAACACTAATAACACTATATGACATGTTATACATAATAGATTGATTCTAAATCGTTTACAATTTCAATGAAAAATCGAGAAAATCGTTCAAAGATTTTCTACTGGGGCATCTACCACTCTCATTTTTCCTCCAACACCTTCAAGTAACATTGATTTGTCGCTGAGAATGACAGCAACTGCTCTATAATTAGCAATAGCACCACGGCTCACATTAGCTCTAAAATGTATATCAACAACAGATTGTCTCATCAAATCAAGATGTTCCAATGAAAAGTAATAGATTGGATACAGATTTTTAAAATCCAATGTGATATTTGCAAACCAGTATCCACATTTTGATCACGTGCCATAAATGACAACAACCTATGATAAACTCGTGCAATATGATTTTCTGTGTAATTAAGTTGTATATCTTCAGATGGTTCCTGCTGGCCGTTTATTCTCAGTGAGACGTCTTTCACACCTAACTGATCAAATATCATATGGCTGGAGAGTTGATTGCCAACTCGTGTGGTATCCTGTAACGCAATAAATATATGACGTGGCGCAGCAACACCTTGTTTTGATGCTAGATTCCACGTGAATAACCCGTTGATATTTGATTGTTTAACATCTGTACTCACTGATAACCAACTCATCAACGACTTTCCTCCTTGGTCCATAAATGATAGTAATCGTTCTTCTGCGGTGATTGCTTGAGTCAACACTGGCATCCACAATGATATTTTTGTTAATTTGACTTTACCGGCATCATCATTGGGATTTGCATTGTCTGCTGGAATCCTCCAAATTGCGTCATTATCATCACTCTTTCGTACAAGCGATACTGTATGCTTCGCCCCGTAGATAACTTTTCTGACGTTTCTACAGAATCCAAATATGTGATGCAGTGGAATCGCGCATGAAAATGATTTACGCCGCCCTTCCAACATTGAAATACGTGTTGCAGCTCCTAGATTGAAATTAGCATCGTTGTTTATAATCATATCCTCGATACCAGCATCACTATTATCACGTTTTTTTTGGTTGTCTTACAACAAATGGATTTCCTCCAGCGGTATTTTTAACATCTTTTGCAAACATCATAGAAGGTCCTTCTGATCTTGTATAATCATCGGAATATCTTGCTAGCCCTATGATTGTTGTAGCCACATCAACATCACGATCTATGGACTCAATTTCTTTTCCATCAATGAGATATTTTGCACTCTCAAATAACGCCATAATACCATTATTGACAAACCCGACTTGAGTACCAGCTGGATACGGTGCTGGTACAGTAGGAGTCTCGGCAGCTGTTACAATTTCTCCTTCTACTTCAATAAACGCTTCACAGGGCAAAAAGTATTTACTGGTATCATGGACTTGAAGATCAATT
The DNA here is from genome assembly GCA_029339505.1 of Unio delphinus. NCBI lineage: Eukaryota > Metazoa > Mollusca > Bivalvia > Unionida > Unionidae > Unio > Unio delphinus. Next base: position 23,461,157 of record JAQISU010001236.1, read on the forward strand.
CTTGCTCGACTATTTGAGTCTATGGCATGATAGGCGTAATATTGATAATCGCGTACAGGATCATTCTTGGGGACTGGGGCGTCTATATCAAATGCTGGATCAGGTGACTTTTTCAACATTTTATTCTATTTATCAGAGTCTAAATCGTGATTTTCCATTTTCATCGACGTAGTTTTTTAAAGCCACTTCCCGCTATCATATTTGGGTCGGGGGTTAAAGCCATCGACGCTAATTTTTCATCTACTGCGTTATTTATTATTTTACTAACACTTGCAGGCATTTCTGCTGTAGACGGTAACGGTTTCTTTTTTCGTCTCACTAATGATGTTATTTTATTCTTCGCGGCTGAAAACGCTTTTCCGGCAAGATCTCCAACAGCACCAATACCCTTATCACGAATAACATCAATGGCTTTCATTGATAATTGTTTAGCTAACGGCATCACTTTTGGAGCCATTCTTGAAAAGAATCCTAAAATGGTATTGCCTAAACCATCTCCATAGTATGCTCTATAAACTGGCAACCGTGAATTAACTACATAGACGGGGATTGGTTTATCATGATTGTAGTGTATGATCATTATTTGAAATCAGAAACAATTTTTCAATTGTAAAACAATTTGTCAATTGGAAACACTAGTCACTGTGATACCCATTTGCTATGAAATCTCAATATGTTTTGATATCCATGATACCACCTTGAAATAACCGTCTACAGATATCAGCTGCTTCATTAATTATTTCCGGTGAATTATTTCCAGCTCGGAACCCTCCGATTAGAATTTCTAATCGTGATATATCATTGATAACACTATCAGGACAAGTGTTTCCAACTAGACGAATCCCACTCCCGAAAGTTTCATCCTTTGAGAGTTGTAAATAATCAAGAGGATCATCATCAGGTTCTTCTTGTTTTTTTTTTTGTCTTCTTGTTTGTCTACGTGTTGGTGTTTGACGTCGTTCTTCTAATTCTCGTTGTCGCTCTTCTATTTGTTCTCTTTTATAATTACTAATTCCCCTTTGAAATTCCTTGTACCCCATCTCATCCTTATTCAAACGACCAATCCCTTTATTTAGTTTATACAAATTATCGGACCAATCATTACTTGATATTCTATCATCCTTATACTCGTCCTTTAAAAAATCTTCTTTTGAATTATAGCTTTGAGCAGCAAAATCACCAAAAGCTTGATAATCCTTTGGTTTGAATAAATTAAATTGTTTTATTAATGTTTTAGCATTATCAGTAAATTTATTCAACAGAGAAACAGTCTTTTTTTCGGATTAGTAGGTGGTTCAGTTTTTTCAGTTTGTTCAGTTTGTTCAGTTTTCGCTGCTAGTTTTTCAAGTACATGAATAAGACCCTGTTCTTTTCTTTTACCGTCAGGATCATCTCCCAGTATAGCACGCTCTACCCCTTTTGTTGCTGTGGTTACTGGTTTAAACAACTCTTCAGACCCCGCAGCAAAATCAGTTTGTAAACTCTGTCGTTGTTGCAGTTTATTCCTGACAGAGTCACGAATTGGTACAAATCTCTTAATTGCATCTAATCGTTCACGAGCCAATCGGGTTGTTAATGCTTCATTGACCATTATTTGAAATCAGAAACAATTTTTCAATTGTAAAACACTTTTTCCCACTTTTTTGACATGTCGGATGATTTTTAACACGATCATGGAAGCGTTATTTCATCGTGAGACACCTTCTATCAATGATGTTGAAAGTGTCATAATTGTATATAAAATAAATAATACTGACACTTTCAACATTCGATTTTTTGACATGTCATATGATTTTTGATACGGTCATGGAAGTGTTATTTCATCCTATCAAGGTTGTGGAAAGTCACATAATTGTATATAAAATAAATAATACTGTGACTTTCCACACTTTTCCATTGATCGTCCATCAATTTTTTATTCAGTATGAAATATTTTTTTCTATTGCTGTGAAATATTTTTATTTTTTATTCACTGATTTCACTGATTTTTTGACAGTTTTGGTGCCATTTTGGTTTTTTTCACTGATTTTTTGACAGTTTTGGTGCCATTTTGGTGGTTTTCAGTTGAAAATGTCAAAGAGATTTTACGGTCAAGTAGTCGATTTTGCATGGGATTTTCCGTAGAGAAAAGCTGTTAGGATTGATTTTCATCATTTTTTAGCCATTTTTCATCAATTTTTGCCTGTTTTCAGCGACTTTTGGTCATTTTTCATCGATTTTTATCAAAAAACCACGTAGGGTCAAGTAGTCGATTTTGCATGGGATTTTCCGTAGAGAAAAGCTGTTAGAATTTTATTCAGTGATTTTTTTATTCAGTGTGAAATAGTTTTTTATTCACTGATTTTGATAATTTCAATCAAAAAGTGCTAAAAAAATATGAAAATCCCATGAGATTTTACGGTCACAATCAAAAACTGATAAGGGTCGGGTAATCAAAATTGAATTAATGCTCGTAGATTTCTAATTTTAGAGTTGACTTCTTTTTTCAATTCGTATTCGTTACCTAATTCTTTTCGTATCCCCTCTACGATAGTATACAACGGAACGAACACACTGATGTCACTGGAAAATGAAAGAGAGTCTCTAATAGAATTCTGAATTCTTTTGATGAGTGCATATTTCTTTGGTAGCATATATTTATTGTTGTTTACTCCGTATTCTATATCCTGAAAATCAGACACAATTTGATCAGGATTTAACCCATCTGATAGTTTGATATCCTGATTTTTCAATTTTGCTATTTCAACAATGATGCTATTCATGTTTTCAGAATTCATTATTCTATAACAATGACATATCTCTAATTGAAAAATATGACGCATTAGACATAACTAAATTGAACTTTCTGTCCGCTCTTTTTTGAAATAGCCGATCGATAAATTCCCTCTGCAACGAATCGTACTGAGGCTCTACAAATATCGAAATGCCTACCGGCCTCATATAATGATTGAAATATTTTCTCTTCGTTAGTTATTGTATTCAAAGATTTTACTGGTTTCGCTTTTCTTGAACAAGTGCCAGTCCTTCCTCGTTTGATATTCTCACTTTGTGTGATAGCTTGCAGATTTGATAAAGAATTATTCTTTCGATTAGAATCCTTGTGATCAATAACAAAATCATCCTCGATCAATCCATATAAACATTCATACACGAAACGATGATTGCGATAAGTTTTCTTTCCATTAACAGTGAACACCAAATACCCCATACCATTGTCAGCACCAACTGGTTTCTTCAGTCTACAGTGTCTTTCAACACCATCACTGGATGCTTCATAATTTGTAATCAAGGGATGCTGTCTGAATTCTTGGTTCATTCGTATACATAATACTATTGTTTGTCTAATTCATTGTTTGGTTCAATAATGAATCTTTCGATGTAGTCTTGAGGGGTTCTTATGATTTTGTCAAGGACGTTGTCAGCGTCAGAGACTTTTTCAGGGTCAAAATTTCTGATTGATTGTCCATTTTTTATTCTTTTATCATAATAACGCTTCAATTCCCTGTATCGCTTACCACCGCAATTCAGACATAATTGTGATTTCCCCCTGACCCCAATCCCACATCGAATACAGGGTAACGGACCAAGGCTTCCACGACGAAAGCTTTGCATATGATACCCACAGAACTCATTTCTGCATGATTTGTTACACGGGATTACTGATCCAATCATAAGCCATTTGCAGTGATTCATTATACATAAATCTTTCATTTAAACGCTTGTTTTAATTATAGCATGATGGAGTTCAAGAGATTGACTTCGAAAAATGCTAAATACAATGCTGATAAGGAGTTTAAGAGATTATTGAAAATTAATCCTAAATTTAATATCGATAAACCCAAAAAACGTCCAATAGACGGAAACATGAAAGAGTTTAAGAGATTATTGAAAATTAATCCTAGATTTAATCGCGATAGACCCAAACGTCCAAGAGACGGAAACAAACGTCCAAGAGACGGAAACATGAAAGAGTTTAAGAGATTATTGAAAATTAATCCTAAATTTAATCTCGATAAACCCCAAAAACGTAACAAGAGATCACCTTGGAAAGATGCTCAATTCAATCTTGATATAGTTTCTAATACACCCAAGAATAAAATTCTTGATAAACCCACCAGAGACTGTTTTAATGAATTCAAGCGTGATGGAGCATCTTATTGTTGGTCAACATTTCGAATTGATGGTGTTGTTGACGCTACCATGAATGATGAAAAAGCAGCAGTGATCATTTCACGTCTTGGGGAAGAAAGTCATTTTTTCCGAATCAAATTCATTATCCGTGATGGTGGAAAATGGATCATTAGGGATAAATTTGAACCCATTCTCAAGGGCAAAAAAACTATCACCGTGAATCAGGATTCAAAACCAGGAATTTTGACCGGAAAAGACAAACCCACTACGAAAGATCTTATCCTGTAACAGCAGTTGTTTACGGGATCTATCCGCTCAATGAAAAACCTGATATTGCAAAACTAGCACCCATGAAATATTCGACAGGGCTCAATTGTGTAGCAGAACGAATAATAGAACACTTCACAAATGCGTCCCGGGGAAATAAACTAACTGATCTAAGACGAAAAAAAATAACCGAGTGGGAATTAACGGTAAAAGAGAATGGAGCAACAATTCAGGATATAATTAAATTAGAAACATCATTGAGATTTCCAATATCGGTAAGAACAATCACCGGTGAAGTATTAAAAGAACCGAAATATCAATCAAAAAAAGGAAACCCATTGAAATTATTGATCATAACGAACACGCGTGGTCATCTGCAGTAACAATATTTCCACGGGATAGAAACGTAAAATATCTACCCCAAACCGAAGAGTTTTTTTCAGAGCAGAAATTATTTGATGCTATTTACCATTTGAGTAAAAACGATCCTGTGTCAATGTGGCTATTTCATAGCACTTCCGACGAGGAATGTAGATTTGATCAGTTCGTAAGGCCCAACGGAGAATTGTACCGTACTGAAGAACTGCATAATCAAATGAAACAACTAGCTAGTGAGTTTTCTGGGGACGGGGAAGACAACAATCAATTATTAGCAAACTGTTTTACAGTACCATCAATTGCAGCACATTTTGCTAGAAAGAAAAACGCGTGGAAACCAACAAAAAGTGAGTTTTTATCAGATGTCAAATTATCCTGTCTTGAATACAGCCATGGAGGATTATGGAATACAAAATACGACCCTGATACCGTTATTTCAGTTGATATGATTGCATGTTATCCAGGAAGTTTTCTCGGGTATGGAGAATGCGAGAAATATTTCAAACGATTTGGACACCCCACACACGAAATGACCCGTGTTGCTATTAATGGACCACTGCCTGATTTCGATTTAACCGGATTCGCTTGTGTGGTATCATTTGAAATGGCTGAAGGACTTCATCCGTGTAGTTATCTTTGGATTGGTAAACACATGTCTGAAAAACACTGGATGCCAATAGTGTTATTACGGTATATGATTGATTGTAAGATGTTAAAATCATTAATTGTCAGTGAAGCAATTATATCCTATCGAGCACAGAAATCAGTCTGGTTACCACAACCTGATCTAGAAAAAATAATTAGCGAAGAGCGAAAACTGTTTCCTAATTTTAATGAACAACAAATCATGAATTGGTCCAAACAGTTATTTGAAATCAGAAACAACGAAGCAAAAGATCTCAGTAGATGAATAATCGGTAAATTTACCCAGGGTGGCAAATATGACAATACAAGATATTCTTCACGGTTAATTATAGACAATGCTGAATACGATTTTGTAATCGCGGATTTAACGAATAAGTGTCTATATGTAAATCGTAAGGACGCATTTATGTCCGATGGAACCAAATTGGGTACAATTGTTACTTACAATGATGGATACAATCCGCAGTACACACATTTGAGAGCTTCTATGCTTATGCTTCTATTAATCTGTTTTCAATGATTAATAAATTTCCTGACACCGCAGTTAGAGTTGCCACTGATTCATTTTACATAAATAGCAAAATGGCTGATTTTAAGGCTACTGGCAACGAGAATTGGGGATCATGGAGAATTAAGAAAGAAATGATTCATGATTATATTCAATCAGCAGATGTTACAATTGAAAATAATTATTTAAAAAGCAATCAGTGTTCAGAATTTTCTAATGCACCACCGGTATCCGATCCAATATGCCGGTATAAAACAGTTTATTTAAACGGTTGTGGAGGATCAGGAAAGACAACACGAGTAATCAATTTATTCAAGGATAAAATCAACATGAATGCGTTAACACCAACTCACAAACTTGCCAGAGACATAAAACAACGAGATGTAAAAAAAATTCTGGTACTTATCACAGCTTCTTCCGATGGAGCGGTGATAAATGGACCCCTGAAAGAATGGGACAGAAATTTATTTCACCGGTGATATTATGGGATGAAATATGCACGGTACCGTTACAAGTATTAAAAACATTTCTTGAATGGTTGTCAACGAAAAATACAAAAATTATCATGTGCGGCGATCAAGGCCAACCACCACCATTTGTCGGTGAACCTCCTCATGAATGGTTCAAATCATACGTTGATTATTACGAAGAGATGAATGATGACATTAGATCATTAGATGAAATATTACGTGAGTTTAAACAACTAATCAGATTACAACCGGATAGAATCAAATGTGAAATAATGCGTGAAATAATTTCAGAAACTCCAATGAATGATTTCTGGGAAATGTGGAGACCAAATGATTTGATAATAGCAAGTAGAAAAATAGTCAGAGACACACTTCAGATGAAGTTATTTGAATTGCATAAACAAAAATTTGCAACACTTCCAGTGCCTCTTTGTTATAGGCCATCGGATACACGAAAGCAGAACATTGAAGTTGATATTCCAGGACAAAGTGAAAAACAAATTCTCGTATTAAATGATATTGTGCTGGTTGATATCAGCGTCGTCGAAAATGCATTGCGTGCTGATAAATCCCCATGGACGTTAGGTTATGCAGCAACAATACATTCTTCACAGGGATTGACTATATCGGATACAATTATTTGGATAGTAGATAATCGCATTGAGTGGTCGAATTTAGTTTATCTCGCAGTATCCAGAGTACGAAGAATAGATCAACTTCGAAGAATTGTTTTCGATGATAATGACACCACAATAGATGATATTGATATTAAAATTATTGATAAAAAACTCTCCGGTTACAAACAACAGGACAAAAAAAAACAACGAGAATTTGACATTGATGCTGAATTAATAATCACTTTGAAGAAACAACAGAATAATCACTGCGCAAGTTGCAATTGTATAATGCGTTGGCAGTATTCGGATAAGGATCCTCGCCAATTCACCGTTGACAGAAAAAATAACAATCTCGGTCATGTCAGAAATAATGTGATGTTGACTTGTCTTGAGTGCAATAGACGCAAGGGTGCTAGTTAAGACCCCGTGGTGGCAATCGAGTATCGTCAGGAATCACTTGTAATTGTTGTCTAGTAAAACCCCGCTGAGGGGCAGTTGAATCCAGTTTATAGATTGGAGGTCTACCCGTAGATCGTGTTATACTAGATATCTTGTGTGCAGTAACACTCCAAATAGGATCAGTAGCCCTTTTTCTGCCACCCTCAAGCTCTCCTGGTTCATATAAATATCTCACAATGACATTACTACCAAGAATTGGTTCTTTGAAATCTTTTTGTGGTTTTTCAGGTATTGACTTCTTTTTAATCGCATTGATAGGTTTCATGTTGATTGTTCTAGTAATCTCGTTATTCAGTGCAGTAATCACAGCTGGTAACCTTTTAACCCATTCACGGGATCTTTTTTCTTGGATGAATTCTTTTGCGTATTGCTATCCAAATAACCGCTCAGCAAGGGTTTTATTAAACCGTTCTACAATTGCCTGATCACGATGCAGTGCAGTATGCCCCCGTCTGATAGTGACATTGTGATATTTCATCGTTGTTAAAACAGCACCCTGAAATTCCTTGCCAGGATCAATTTGTAATAGATTTTGCCAATGCAGAGGGCCCCTTCGATAAATCTCTTCAAATGCAGAAGCTACTTCAGTGGCCGATTTTGTTTTTAACGGTTCTGCTTCTTTGTATCGACTTGCAATATCAACTACGGTTAATGCGTAATTGTAACCGTGGTCATGTGGTAGAAATAATATATCAGCCTGATGAACTTCATTGGGTCCGGTTACATCAAAATGCGAGACATTAATTTGTTTAGGCGGTGGTAAGTAAATTTACCATAGTGCCTGTTTGGGTAACCAATGAGCCGCAGTGGTTTTTTTCACTTTTGCAGCGCTAGCGAGTTTATGAATTGCTGATTTACCCCTCCAGTATCCTCTTGGGGAATAATAAATAGATTCCATGTTGTTATTAATTACCAGCACCTAATATCAATTTGCTTTTCATTGCCGATTTTATCAAAAAGGAAGCCAACTTTTCTTTGAAGTATTTATCAGGAATAGCATTTAACGCATGAATTAATTTCACATCTGCTAGATGCCTGTGTTGCAGATTATTGCTTTTATAAGAGACATCATGAAGGTGACAGGCCTTATCAATAGCGTTTATTGGTTCTTCACCGGGGTTGGGTTGGTTATGATTATTGAGTCTGATATCAAGTCTTGTTCCCGGTCCACAGTAGCTATATCCTGGAAGATGTTTTTCTCCAGGGTATTTCCCCCATGGGATTCCAGGGAGTTTTGCTAATTTGGCAGCGATATCACCTCCTCGTTTTTTTTTAAAGGTTCCTTGGGTTTAGAAACAAATCTAAATTTCTTTGTACTACATTGTACGCATTTACCAGAAAGCGCTGATCGGTTTTTTTTTGTTGTAATCGTCGTCAAGTCATCTGTGCCAGTACGCGCCTTACACTTCACACAATATAGATCCATAATTTATATATAACGGCATGAATATAATTGATTATTCAGCTACCCGACGACGGGAACCTATTAAACATCATGAAATGTTGCCGAATTCAATTAGAATGATTATAATCGGACCATCTGGAAGCGGAAAGACACAATTGCTACTTAATTTAATAACGAGATGGATGAAATGGAACAAATTGTATTTAATAGCCCCGAGTGTAGACGATCAGCGATGCTATGAAGTGCTAAAGGATTTTAACGAGAAAGCAAAAGAATTTCAAATCGATGATGATTTTATTGAATTTATTACTGATATAGAGGAAGCCCCGAGCATTGATGCTATTGATGGAAGTATTAACAATTTAGTTGTGTATGACGATATCATGTTAGATAATCAAAAAAATCCTGCTAGAATATTTTTCCGAGGCAGGCATAAAAACACTGATGTGATATATGTCACTCAACGATACACTCAGATACCAAAAGTGATTCGCGATAATTGCAATCTGCTGTGTGTATTTAACGGCGTTGATACTCATACGCTACGAAATATTCATCAGACCTGGTGCAGCGGTGATATGAATCATAATCAATTTAGAAATTTCTTTAGTCATGCTCAGTCAAAACCACACGGATTTGTAACAATAAATTTAGCAGACCCTAGGACACGATATCGTATAGGACTTGATAAAATATTCGGTTGAATTAGCAGCAGAGAGGGTAAATCAGACGATTTTCACCGTAACCCTTAGCAGCAGAGGGGGTGACTCACAGCATCATTGCGACATTTATGATTAATCAACGAAAACGCGAATACAGTACACCTGCGAAATCTCATGTTTTCAGACAACAATCATTAAGGGTCTATTTGTCATTTTTTTTTCTGGTTAAAAACATGAGATTTCGCGAGAAGGGTCTATTCGTGCCGTTTTGGAGGGGCATAATCAATTTTTTGTCGCAAAAAGGTTGTCTGATTCACCCCCTCTGCTGCTTGTGTTGTTGTTGTTGTTGTGGGGTTTTAGCTTTTTTTCAGTACTAGATAGGTTATATATTGGCTGCCAGTATTAATGGTGTAGGAAGAACCCGGGGAAACCCCAGAAAAAAGCATCAACCCACAAGAAGCTACTAGCAAGCTTTCTCACATATCCACCTTCCCCGAATCTGAGACACTAACCCATGCCGACCAGTGAGATGGCAGTGATCTGTAACGGTGAGCACTTTAGATCACTCGGCCACTAGAATAGTGAGATTGCCTTATGATGAAATACATAATACAGTACTCACCTATAACACTCCCCATTGAAACTTTGGAGTATACCACCATATAGTGAGACTGCCTTCCTTATAATGAAGTTCATGATACAGTATTCCCTCATTATAATGCTGTCCATAGGAACTATAGACTTAGGTCATGTTATCATGAAGTTCATGATACAGTATTCCCTCATTATAATGCTGTCCATAGGAGCCATAGAGTTAGGTCATGTTATAATGAAGTCCATGATACAGTATTCCCTCATTATAATGCTGTCCATAGGAACCATAGAGTTAGGTCATGTTATAATGAAGTTCATGATACAGTATTCCCTCATTATAATGCTGTCCATAGGAATCATATAGTTAGGTCATGTTATAATGAAGTCCATGATACAGTATTCCCTCATTATAATGCTGTCCATAGGAACCATAGAGTTAGGTCATGTGATAATGAAGTTCATGATACAGTATTCCCTCATTATAATGTTGTCCATAGGAACCATAGAGTTAGGTCATGTTATAATGAAGTCCATGATACAGTATTCCCTCATTATAATGCTGTCCATAGGAACCATAGAGTTAGGTCATGTTATAATGAAGTCCATGATACAGTATTCCCTTATTATAATGCTGTCCATAGGAACCATAGAGTTAGGTCATGTTATAATGAAGTGCATGATACATTATTCCCTCATTATAATGCTGTCCATAGGAACCATAGAGTTAGGTCATGTTATAATGAAGTGCATGATACAGTATTACCTCATTATAATGCTGTCCATAGGAACCATAGAGTTAGGTCATGTTATAATGAAGTCCATGATACAGTATTCCCTCATTATAATGCTGTCCATAGGAATCATAGAGTTAGGTCATGTTATAATGAAGTTCATGATACAGTATTCCCTCATTATAATGCTGTCCATAGGAACCATAGAGTTAGGTCATGTTATAATGAAGTGCATGATATTGATTTTTTTACCACTTACTGAAATATAATCCATGAGCATAGATATCTTATAGTGAGAACTGTGCATTAATAAAGGGACTTATAATGAGGGAGAATTGACATTTTACTTGCAGACAACAGCTTGATGCTCAGCGGAGGGAGTCTGAGCGTCTCCATCAGACTCTGCTTGGGGACAGATATTCCTCAGGTTCCTCATCATCAGCACCTTTGTTTCGGATGTCTAGCAGCCCATCTCGCACTAGTTTCTCCACACTGCCTTCCACTGACTTGTTCTCGTCCAGACGAGGGACACATTCTAATATAGAGACTGGACATGCGACATCATGAGCGTGATACGCCTTATCAATGGCGTTTATTGGTTCTTCACCGGGGTTGGGTTGGTTATGATTATTGAGTCTGATATCTAATCGTGTTCCGGGGCCACAGTAGCTATATCCTGGAAGGTGTTTTTCTCCAGGGTATTTCCCCCATGGGCTTCCAGGGAGTTTTGCTAATTTGGCAGCGATATCACCTCCTCGTTTTTTTTAAAGGTTCCTTGGGTTTAGAAACAAATCAAAATTTCTTTGTACTACATTGTACGCATTTACCAGAAAGCGCTGATCGGTTATTTTTTGTTGTAATCGTCGTCAAGTCATCTGTGCCAGTACGTTTTTTACACTTCACAAAATATAGATCCATAATTTATATATAACAGCATGAATATAATTGATTTTTCAGCGACTAAAACAAGAGAACCAGTTAAGCATCATGCAGCGCTACCAAACTATCCGCGCAATTATAATCGGGCCATCTGGATCCGGCAAGACGCAATTGTTGCTCAATTTAATAATGAGATGGATGAAGTGGGATAAGTTGTATTTAATTGCCCCTAGCGTAGATGATCAACGATGCTATGAAGTGCTAAAAGATTTTAATGAAAACGCTTCAGAGATTGCCGGCGAGGATGTTATTGAATTTATAACCGATATTGACGAGGCACCATCAGTAGAAGACCTCGATGGAAGTATCAACAATTTAGTTGTATACGACGATGTAATGTTAGATAAACAAAAAAAACCAGCTAGAATATTTTCCCGAGGCAGGCATAAAAACACAGACGTGATCTATGTCACTCAACGCTACACTCAGATTCCAAAAGTGATCAGAGATAACTGTAATATTCTTGCTGTATGCAACGGCGTTGATACACATACGCTACGAAATATTTGGCAGACATGGTGCTCCGATATGGATTTCAATCAATTTAGAAATTTCTTTAGTCATGCTCAGTCTGCCCCACACGGATTTATAACAATAAATTTACATGACCCACGAACACGATATCGTATCGGACTGGATCAAATATTCGGTTGAAGACGAATGGAGGCTTAGTCATTTTTTTGATTTCACTGATTTTTCATTATTATTTTTTGCCTGATTTCATTGATTTTTCATTGATTTTTTTGCCTGATTTTATTGATTTTTTTATTTTTTTGCCTGATTTCATTGTTTTAAGCCTGATTTCATTGAAAACTTCTTTAAAAATGTTGTCCGGCTCACCCTCTCTGCTGCTTGTTTCAATCAACTCTGACTAATTTAACTTTTTTTTACGATATTCTACGATATTTCTTTATATTCCGTAAAAATAATAAAGATGTTTGAAGTGGAACACCTTACTCTTAAAACAGGACTCCAGTTTTAGCATTAAATGAATATTTAATAAAATGTTCTCTCATAAGCACGTGATTTAGCATGATATGTAATAACCTTTAAAAATCACTATCATTTTGAATATATTAGCAAAGCACGTGGAATATATATATATATATATATATATATATATATATATATATATATATATATATATGCATTACAATATATATATATATATATATATATATATATATATATATATATATATATATATATATATATATATATATATAGTGTGTGTATGTAACTGATGTTATTAACACAAACAAACATTAGAACAAGACTGATCAATACTAATCTTTTTGTTACAGTACGCTACATTCCCCTTTTCCTACCCCTTAAACTCATGTTTATTCAGTGTTTTTGTAATAATCAACAAACGGCTCAACAGTTTGTTTTTGGCAGAAAATCGGGCCATATTATTGCGTTTATTTCCCCAAGTTCTTAAATGTTATATCAAATTATATGGAAATTAAAGATTTTTCATTACGCATGACCAGATATACACCACATCATTTTCACTTTATGACGTTTATTATGCCTAACCCTTGTATTTCAAACAATCAAGGTCATAACATTGAAGTTGAAGTTGACGATGCTAACATTTGTTTCCTTGAAGGGACGTTGTTATTGTAGGGTTTAACGCCATTTTTCAGCACACGATAGGCTATACATGATGGCCAGTATTATTGCTGGACGAAGAAACCGGGAAAACCCCCGGGAAAAAAACACAGACCCACGAGAAGCTACTGGCAAGCTTTCTAACATAACTACATTAGCCGAATCTTAGACTGGAACTCACGCAGACTGAGGTGAGATGGCAGTGATCCGTAACAGAGAGCGCTTTAGACCACTCGGCCACTCGGGGCCCCTTTGTAGGGACGTAAACATAGAACTAAATCTTTAAAACAATGTTAGATTGAACGTTTAAACTGAAAAGCAGTTTCCTCCGACCCTATCACACGATTGTAGATATTTAGACAACATACCCCAACGTAAATTTCAAAATATCTAAATAGGATGGGAAGAGTCAGAGAATACTCGGATTATGTAGAGTTCATGCATAAAAAGATTGTATATATACATTCACGTGCGTTCACGACTTAGCGTAAACAGACACCCGGCCAATTAATTTAGATCCTTGTAAAGAGGTTATGTACTAAAAGACAAGGAGATTGTTCTACCCATAGTAAGGCCCTCAATCGAAGTGTTCATTTTGAATTTGATTTGAAAATATTAATCAACTAATGTAGACCATCTCGACCAATTGTAACCATCCACAAGTGCATATTGAGCTTGCATTTTGCTAACGTGTGGGGTTCATTTAGTTAAGATCATTTATGATCTAAAACATCTGTTTTCCCCTATACAAATAAGTATTTGCATTACCAGTAGGGAAAAACTTCGTAACATTGCAATATATTCCTTTCCTTCAACAAGTACCTCTTGGACAACTACTGCATTCCATTTTTTTAACGTTATATTTACTGACCGGCTCTGATAAATATCTAGTTTGGGTATTGACATCACGTTCAAAGTTTCCCTGGCTCTTATAACAATACCGAAGTTATAAAACATAAGACTTCGGTTTGATTGCTTGCTGTTTTATGAATAGACACTTTATTGTTAGTGAGATGTCTTTCACATTTATATATATATATAGGGTAAGTTCAATCACCCCACCTTAGTTACAGCTTTTAGATTAAAACTTATACAACAATTCACATGCACATAGAACATTCACATACACTGAGATGATGACGATTAAATTTAAGGAAGAGGTTGAGGTCTTTTCCTATTGAGCTAACAAAAATCATTATATTGGAATAAACATAGTATTTACCAATAATGTCATGAGGTCTTTAGAATAGGTACATGTATGCCGAAATTTGGGGTGACGAACTCACGCCCTTTTAACGTTCAAATAAAATTAGATGTCAATTTCACAATGCCATATGTATACAAGTTATACTAGACATTTAGTAATTATGGTATATGGCAAAATTATTTATGCAACTATTGTATCAGAAACGTAAGTTTAGTTGTAGTTAATACTTGACCTTCGAAGAGATGTAATGTTTCAATCAACTCTGACTAATTTAACTTTTTTTACGATATTCTACGATATTTCTTTATATTCCGTAAAAATAATAAAGATGTTTGAAGTGGAACACCTTACTCTTAAAACAGGACTCCAGTTTTAGCATTAAATGAATATTTAATAAAATGTTCTCTCATAAGCACGTGATTTAGCATGATATGTAATAACCTTTAAAAATCACTATCATTTTGAATATATTAGCAAAGCACGTGGAATATATATATATATATATATATATATATATATATATATATATATATATATATATATATATATATAGTGTGTGTGTGTATGTAACTGATGCTATTAATACAAACAAACATTAGAACAAGACTGATCAATACTAATCTTTTTGTTACAGTACGCTACATTCCCCTTTTCCTACCCTTTAAACTCATGTTTATTCAGTGTTTTTGTAATAATCAACAAACGGCTCAACAGTTTGTTTTTGGCAGAAAATCGGGCCATATTATTGCGTTTATTTCCCCAAGTTCTTAAATGTTATATCAAATTACATGGAAATTAAAGATTTTTCATTACGCATGACCAGATATACACCACATCATTTTCACTTTATGACGTTTATTATGCCTAACCCTTGTATTTCAAACAATCAAGGTCATAACATTGAAGTTGAAGTTGACGATGCTAACATTTGTTTCCTTGAAGGGACGTTGTTGTTGTAGGGTTTAACGCCATTTTTCAGCACACGATAGGCTATACATGATGGCCAGTATTATTGCTGGACGAAGAAACCGGGAAAACCCCCGGGAAAAAAACACAGACCCACGAGAAGCTACTGGCAAGCTTTCTCACATAACTACATTAGCCGAATCTTAGACTGGAACTCACGCAGACTGAGGTGAGATGGCAGTGATCCGTAACGGAGAGCGCTTTAGACCACTCGGCCACTCGAGGCCCCTTTGTAAGGACGTAAACATAGAACTAAATCTTTAAAACAATGTTAGATTGAACGTTTAAACTGAAAAGCAGTTTCCTCCGACCCTATCACACGATTGTAGATATTTAGACAACATACCCCAACGTAAATTTCAAAATATCTAAATAGGATGGGAAGAGTCAGAGAATACTCGGATTATGTAGAGTTCATGCATAAAAAGATTGTATATATACATTCACGTGCGTTCACGACTTAGCGTAAACAGACACCCGGCCAATTAATTTAGATCCTTGTAAAGAGGTTATGTACTAAAAGACAAGGAGATTGTTCTACCCATAGTAAGGCCCTAAATCGAAGTGTTCATTTTGAATTTGATTTGAAAATATTAATCATCTAATGTAGACCATCTCGACCAATTGTAACCATCCACAAGTACATATTGAGCTTGCATTTTGCTAACGTGTGGGGTTCATTTAGTTAAGATCATTTATGATCTAAAACATCTGTTTTCCCCTATACAAATAAGTATTTGCATTACCAGTAGAGAAAAACTTCGTAACATTGCAATATATTCCTTTCCTTCAACAAGTACCTCTTGGACAACTACTGCATTCCATTTTTTTAACGTTATATTTACTGACCGGCTCTGATAAATATCTAGTTTGGGTATTGACATCACGTTCAAAGTTTCCCTGCCTCTTATAACAATACCGAAGTTATAAAACATAAGACTTCGGTTTGATTGCTTGCTGTTTTATGAATAGACACTTTATTGTTAGTGAGATGTCTTTCACATTTTATATATATATATATATATATATATATATATATATATATATATATATATATATATATAGGGTAAGCTCAATCACACCACCTTAGTTACAGCTTTTAGATTAAAACTTATACAACAATTCACATGCACATAGAACATTCACATACACTGAGATGATGACGATTAAATTTAAGGAAGAGGTTGAGGTCTTGTCCTATTGAGCTAACAAAAATCATTATATTGGAATAAACATAGTATTTACCAATAATGTCATGAGGTCTTTAGAATAGGTACATGTATGCCGAAATTTGGGGTGACGAACTCACGCCCTTTTAACGTTAAAACAAAATTATGTGTTAATTTCACAATGCCATATGTATACATGTTATACTGGACATTTAGTAATTATGGTATATGGCAAAATTATTTATGCAATTATTGTATCAGAAACGTAAGTTTAGTCGTAGTTAATACTTGACCTTCGAAGAGATACAATGTTTGAATCAACTCTGATGAACTTAACTTTTCTTACGATATTCTACGATATTCCTTTATATTCCGTAAAAGAATAAAGATATCTGCCGCAAGTGGAACACCTTAATGTTAAAAGAGGATTCCTGTTTTAACATTATGTCAGAAGAGGAACTTAAGTATCTTACTCGTGTGAACACATCGGTGAGGCCGGATAGTTATGTTGGACTGGAGTCCGTCAGTAAAACAGAGCACAGAGAACAACTGTTGTTTTTGATACTGGATTGAATGGATAGCAAGTGGCAGTGTAGGGTACAGAGCAATGGGAAGGTGTGCTCCGATCGTGGTTCTCTAAAGATGATCTGGGCAGCTGTGTTGTGAACTGTTTGAAGTTTCTGGAGTAGATATTAAGACGAGTCAGACATAATTACGTTACAATAGTCCAGTCTGGAAAGTACTTATGAACACAAAAGTGTTATTAGTGGCATCAACTGAAGATATTTGCGAATGGAGCTGATGCGTCTCAGCACAAGATATGCAGCCTTGCAAATGTTCATGACATGTTGGCGCAATGTGAGAGAACTGTCCAGAGTAACACCTAGATTTCAAACTGACTGTGTGAATTTAATGTTAGTGTTGCCGATATTTATTGTTTGACGTAAAAGGATGTGAATGCGAAAGTATTTGTGTTGTGATCAGAATGGCCTCAGTTTAATCATCATTCATCTGCAGCTTTTTACATGTTATCCATGATTTAAACTCATGCTTGTTCAGTGGTTAATATAATCAACAAACGGCTCAACAGTTTGTTTTTGGTAGAAAATCGTATCATATTATTGCGTTTATTTCCCCAAGTTTATTAATGTTAAATCAAATTACATGGAAATTAAAGATTGTTTATTATACATATCCAGATACACACCACATCGTTTGCTCTTTATGACGTTCCTATGCTAAACCCTTGTACTTCAAATAAACAAGGGGGCCACGAGTGGTCGAGTAGTCTAAAGCGCTGTCCGTTACGGATCAGTGCCATCTCACCTCTGTCTGCCTGATTTCGAGTCTCGGATTCGGCTAAGGTGGGTATTAGAGAAAGCCTGGCAGTAGCTTCTCGTGGGTAGGTGGTTCTTTCTGGGGTTTTCCGGGTTCTTCCTCCACCATTAATACTGACCGCCATGTACAGCCTATCTTGTGCTGAAAAATGGCGTTAAACCCTACATCATCATCATCATCATCATCATCATCATCAAATAAACAAAGTCATGCGACATTGAACTTGAAGCTGACAATGGTACCTTTTGAGAATTGGTAAACAGACACACGGCCAATATATTTAGATCATTGTAAAGAGGTTATCTACTAAAGGATACGGAGATTTTGCTACCCATAGTGAGGCCCAAAATCGAAGTGTTCATTTTGAATTTGATTTAAAAATATTAAGCAGCTATGGTAGACTATCTCGACCACTTATGGCCATCCACAAGTGCATATTGAGC